>JAUMHH010034581.1:0-10210 GCA_032359455.1 Chlamys rubida
CTTCATGCAGTGCTTCCTTACCAAAAGTGCTTGCTTGGGATTGCTTTTCAGGTCCAAAGGTCAAACATTATTTCTTGTTCTTGAAACATTATTTCTTGTTCTTGAAACATTATTTCTTGTTCTTGAAACATTATTTCTTGTTCTTGAAATGAAAAGTGTATCTATTTCTTCGTAATCTCCCAGTTTCCTGCGCAGGCGACACATTCACTTCCGTGGAATTCTTGTTTTATCATATTTCAGAATTCCTGCAAAATAAAAAAAAATAGAATAAAAGTATTTAGGATAGCGCAACAAATGATATATTTCTGGTACAACGTCGTAGTTTCACTGCAAGTTATCAGTATAAATATACTAGTAATTCCATGGGTTTCCAGTGGCTCTTGTGCATCATTTGGAAGTTCTCAGTTGCGTTTGTAAAACACCTTAATTATGGTATTCTTTTGAATACCATGTACTTTTCACAAATATTACAGCAAATGTTTTAGGTGTCAGTACTATGTTATATATTTTCCTTTGTTTTTTGCACTGTTATGGTTGCTCATTGACTAACAGAAGTGTTCACCTCCCTTTACAGTTTGACTTTGTATGGAACCTACCTGCTGATGCTGAACCAGTGTTCGTATGATAGACTTCTTAGTGACACTACTTCTCAAACTTGCTCAAGGTCAGACCTGTGTGGTGCAGGTCAAGGTCAAACCTGTGTGGAACAGGTTAAGGTCAGACCTGTGTGGTACAGATCAAGGTCAGACCTGTGTGGTACAGATCAAGGTCAGACCTATGTGGTACAGGTCAAGGTCAGACCTATGTGGTACAGGTCAAGGTCAGACCTATGTGGTACAGGTTAAGGTCAGACCTGTGTGGTACAGATCAAGGTCAGACCTATGTGGTATAAGTCAAGGTCAGGCCTCAGAGATACAGATCATACCTGTATGGTACAGGTCAAGACCAGGCTCCATTTGTACTGGCCAGTGGTAGAATTTGTGACAAGGTCAGTTATGAAGGCCATTTGAATGTGAAGCTGATTTTAATCAATTATTAAAAATTATTAAAATATTTGTGAGAACCAAAAAATGAAAAGATGGACAAGATACACCACTGGAAAGTTTTAGAAGGTTCTACTTGTAACTTTTCTGCCATTGACTTTGAACCAGTAAACCAGATCAGCCACTTGTGCTGATATTGTTCAGGAATCAGTCTTCTCAAGAAGATGGAGATGATATTAAGTTTTCAGGATAAAAAAAATCCATTCTGTTGTTGTTCATAGGAAACGTCATTCAGAAGTTCATCAATGTCCTTTTGTTAACTGAATAGAAAGGAAAAGCTTGACTTTGAGTTATTTTACATAATTACCTCCAGCATTTATCTCCTGTTACACTGCTGACTTGATGTTGTGTCTCTAGTCCAGTAGTTAGAACTTGTCCAACAACAGATCATCTGTGACTCCCTTGGGCCCCATTGCTGTGTTAAGGCACCTCGTACATTGATAGCCTAATGGTGAAGAGGGATTTTTTGTGGGGTTAATTTAACACAGTACTGTTGAAACCATATAATATCAATGAAACAGTTTGTTTTAATAATTCCTAGGGCTCTCACCAAGACTAAATATCAGGTGCAGAGATTAGTGTTACAGTATTACAAGTTTGCTCATGTATCAATCTAACTTTTCCTCCACATGTAATATCGACTACACACGATGTATCAGTGTTGGAGCTCACATCCACTATACCAACATGAAACATACTAAAAATAAATCCCTGTTTACAGTTAACAACTTTAAGGGCCACTGAAGATGCTGGTGTAGAACCATACCCTTCTAAATTAACTAGCCCCATATTCATAAAACTGGTCTCATGCTCAAATTAAAGGTACGTGGTACGACTAAATATCTTGTAACTTAATGACATCTTTAACAGAATCAAAATGTTAACACTAAATATGGTACTCCGCTACCGATTTTTGTTGAAGAACCGGCAGAATTATGTAAAATTTAAAAACGAATTTTTCAATCGTATTATTAATTGAGCTGGAGCTAAGGAGATGAGATGGAGTACAGCTTTGTGAATACAGGGCCTAGTTACTTGACCTGAATACTGTTCATCCATCTAATGCTGGCCTCAATGATGCATAATTTCAATATGAATGTCTCCAGAACCCGTATCAGGTAACATTTAGTGTATATATGGAGTGAATGAAGACTGACGAGTGCTTGAAGTGGGTATGGTAGAAAAGGAATCAAGTTTACAAAGTATATTATGATGTCTTCATTAATTGTGATTTACTGTCTACTTACATTACTTGTATTTTATTGTCAAACATTTTCAAGAATTCCACTTGTTATGATATATACAATCTTAGTGTTGTATGTGCTATCTGTTGTAATGTTGGCCATGTACTTTCTTACTAAAATTGGATGGGAATTATTAACTTTTCCTTTTTCGAAACTTCAATTGGATGATTGATTTTCATTCTTCTGTCCAAATCGTATGTTGAGCTATATAATAAAATAACCGAATCTTTTAAAAGTTGTATAATTTTCCTAGTTACTTGTTATTACTATATTCATACCATTTTATCTACTTTAAAAGGTAATTCCCTCTCTACATTTAGAGTTACTTCCCTTCTCGCCTGTAAGAGTTACTTCCCTTCTCTACTCTAAGCGTTACTTCAATTCTCTATTTTTAAGCATTACTTCCTTGCTGTATTATCATATCATATGATCGTTTTTTTCCTTCAGAGTTTTATTAACATATTAGAATCATGTACAACAGAACTTCCAATTGTAGAAATACTTATTACTAGTGACGTGCCATCTATGTATGACCACACTGAAATACTTATTACTAGTGACGTGCCATCTTTGTATGACCACACTTTCTGTCTTCCATTAATAGATATAAGTACATATATATGGAGAAAGTTTTACTGTGGTGTTTCTGGACTTCTTTGTATAAAATTTAATAATCGATTACTACTCAAATTTTTGTTATTAATAATTGTTATATGTGAATGTAATCGAGAAGAAAAATTTATATTTAAGGCATTGTGTAACTTTTTTCATTATATGAGATTTGGCTTACTTTAATGGTGCATTAATGTAGATAAGTAACATTCAAACATGGATCACGTTTTGCTATTGTTTTTCCTTTTTTCTAATATCGGTAATTTTTTCCTTTTCATTCTACCATTGGATATGCAAACTCCCTCGGGTTCGAAAACAAGAAATTGTAAATTACTGGAGCAGCATGAAATAAATTCCCAAATATATTCTCTAATGCTATAACTGGTCTTTCAAAGACAAAATATAAGGTACAAAGTACCTGTTAAATAGGAGTAGGAGGCAACTCATAGTGTGCAGATAACTCTATATTGTTGAAACGTAGTTTTTTTTTTATTGATTAACAAAGCTGATAATGGAAAATCCAAACATCAAGTGCCATATAAGACTGAATACCTGGTAGTGTGAATTGAAAAATGTTATATGATAATTAACTGCTATGATTTCTATATAATTCCCAATTTTTTAATTTTTTCTCAATATAAGAAGTATGAGAGCATTTCATTAGAATCAATATCTGTAGATTGTACTTGCTATTTTTTTCCCTAAGTTTGGAAATATTCTCTAGCTCCTGACTTGAAACAGTATATGGATTTCAGAAGTAAATTAAACTAAATATAGCATATGACTTAATTTTTGTATGCACTTTGTTTCTTAAAATGTGCCCATACGTTATATTTATGGATATATGAATTCACAATTGAGAGGATGCTATTCTACGAAGTTCATACAGTATTTGCTTAAATCTCTTCAAGCATTTAAGCAAAAGATAATCATTCATGGAAACAAAAGGGATTTGGTTGTCAAGGAAGAGTGGACACTATCTGGTTGTATAAGAATACATAGCTCACAGTTTATTGCAGTTTATTCTTGTAGAAAGTATATTGATGATACATGCTACGTGTACCTCGTAATTTACTTTAATCACTTCCAAGAATTTCTACCTGTAAAATAAAACTTCAAATTACCTGGGCTGTTGTGGGGACGTTAAACCATGGAAACAAGAATCCTTATTTAACTAATGTTAATTAACCAATAACACGGTAGCATACACAAAATTACATGCATTGATATTGATGAAATAACTCTGACTTAACGTATATTTTTTTTAGGGAGATAAAGTCCGAGATAGATAATGTGTAAGGTAACATATATACTTAAGTAGGTAGTACACAGTAAATACGTTACTCAACAGAATACAGGAAGTTATCTGAGAAACTGTTATATTTACTTTATTTGTATAAGAAAACAAATATATGATTACTTATTATAATACAACGGAAAACTAAATATCGCAGATTAATCTTTACAACTTTTATCTGAACAATTTACTTTCTTGATGCTGCTTTTCAAGAACTGAGTTGCTTCACCAACAACTTTATGGCAGTTATCCTGTGAATTTGTTATTCTGAACATTATTTTTGGTACGAAAAAATCTAGAACTTATTACAATCTATAGACGTTAAATGTATCCATTACAATCTAGACCATTAAATGTATCCATTACAATCTAGACCATTAAATGTATCCATTACAATCTAGACCATTAAATGTATCCATTACATTTTAGACCATTAAATGTATCCATTACAACCTAGACCATTAAATGTATCCATTACAACCTAGACCATTAAATGTTTGCATCAATATACTAGTCTGGACCATTAAACTTTACTGATATATAGTAGTTGGAACCATTAAATGTATTCTCTTATAGTCAGTTTGTATCGTACCAATAGAAGTGTCTAAGCTATACCTGTATTAACCCGGACCATCACACGTTTAGCCAGATGGATTTACATTGTTTTAGTTTGTACCATTAAAAATATACAGAGATACAGTACCAGTCAAAACCTTTATTTAACCTGTCACAATTATTTAAGGTACATTTCAACCATTGATCTTGCATCCTGACCCATTAAAATTAGCCATGATTTACAAGTCTGACCAAATAAACTTATATATACCAGCTGGATCATTGAAAATGTAAGTGTAGTTGAACACAAATCTGAACCATTAAAAAATAGTCTTAACCATTAATTAGAACTATTGAAAGTATCCTCTAATATACAAGTATGATCCATTAAATGTATCCTCAGATATACAAGGGTTACCAATCTGTCACCTATTTAAAGTAACTATGGACCATTAAAAATAGACCTACAACAGAGGGAACAAGTCTTATAATTTATTTCATATTTTATATTTTTTGCCATGGCATGGAATGCTATCTTTTCATCATCATGTTCTTAATGTATAAGGTTTTATAAAATAGCTAGAAACATTTCCCAATACAGATAAAATTGAAAGTCATTCAAACACTGTTCATTAGCTCTGTTAAGTAATGATCACATGAAATTTTAGAAAAAATACCATTGGCAAATTTAACCCTACTTGGTCCAGAATGTCAGGGTTTTGTATTAGTTCCATGTTTTAACCTTTCTAATATCACTGTTACCCTCTGTACACTTCAAACATTTATAATCACTTCATATCACAAGGGATGATCGGTGATGCCATGTTTAACAAGATATTACTTTTGTGAAATCTGTGCCTCTGATATATATTTGTTTTTAATTTGTAAACCTCTTTGATCTCAATTGAAACCTGATTCCCCCTGCTGATATTGCCTGTGACGTTGTTGTATGCTTCCTTGTCATGACACTTGACTGATGATCTGAATCTGTGTACGCAGAAGCTTTAAATGTTGTGTACTTTTATTGTTGTATGAATTATAAATGTCACATTGAATTATTTTTAAGATTTGTTTATTATTGATTGATGCAATAATGTGATTTATGTTAAATTATTGGGTGAGATGGTTGTTATACTAACATAACATGTTTGTTTGCCAGATTTTGTTATTTTTGCCTTGATTAGTAATGATATACTACAGTGATATTCACTGATTAATACATGCAATGCTATAAGGCAATATGTCACCTTGCTATGACATTCACTCATATTGATATAAGGGAGTTGTGCCCTAAGAAAATGAAGTTAATAATAGATGACTGTGTAACATTTGAAAGATACACATGAATGCATTGATAACACATGCACTATCAAACTTCTGAAAAATTAGGTACAATAGTCATTATTAGAAATGTTAAAGAGAGATAACTTCAAAACAGATGATATTGTTGTAAAGTAGTATACATTGTTATGTTTGTCTCTACCCCCATCTTGGCTTACCAGTAATTTGGTTAAACCTTACAATTTGCTAGATGAGATCCGCTGGTCAGTGACAATGCTCAAATCATGCCTATTTTGATGTTCTTGTATGTGATTTTAGAAGCACAGAGCAGGGATATGTTATGCTTTAATGACCTTTTATACAGGAAACCTATATATTGCGCTGCACTGTGGAATGTCATTACAGTTCAAACACATTCTCTTTAAAGTTGAACGTTTGTTTGTATATACGGCAAAAATGTATACTTCTGTAAGTAAGTAACATTACTGGAATAATTCTGGATTTCTCAATTTTCAAGATGATACAAGAATGTTTAGGATGGTTTTTCTGAAATTTGGTGATGTAAATAAACGTCAAAAACTAGAAATCACAAATTTGTACATCACACACATATTGTTAGAAATGACCAAAGTCCCATTCTGAGTGTCTGAATAAGGTCACAATGAGAGACGAAATGACCAAAGTCCCATTCTGAGTGTCTGAATAAGGTCACAATGAGAGACGAAATGAGGTCAGTTTAACTTGATGATAAAGATAACAATAGATGTGTCTAGTCATCTGTTAAATATCTAGGGTGTGTCTATGACATTACACTGTACAGTACCCTTCTGTATCATGGAAAGTAATTGTAGTGGACAAATCTTGCACCCTGTTTCATGTGCATGATGTCACAATGGGATAATGATGACGTGATGTCACAAAAACGGGAACATTTTGAAGCGCAAAGTGTAACACTTATTTTTGTGGTTTATGAGCTAATTATGGTGATTGGATTGAGAGAAAAATACTCTTTCATTCCCAGGGTTATTGGACAGGGAAATTCAACCCTTAGGATTTTCAAATTGGTGCAAAACACTCTGCAAGCCTTGGGTTTCACCCACTTTGGAAACCACTAGGGTGGAATTTCCCTATCATGCATCCCAGGACATGAAAGATCCTGATAGTCATGTTGTTGTTATTGTCTAGCTATGCCCAACACCAGGACCGTTGTCAGATTGTATGTGTAATGTTTGATTGACATTGTTGTGTCATGCGTTTATAAGTCTTACAATAATGAAAATTGGATTGATAATTGCAATTAATTACATCTTGTTATGACCTTACAAGTGTCTGCAGGTAATGTTATTAAGGTTGATGTGTGTGATACCATATACATTAAAAGGTGTATGAAACCCTGACAACAAATTAACTCATTCACCTCTGAAGACACATTTGAACTCTTCCAATTCAAAGGTTGGAATAGTTCATTACGGAATTTCAGGGGTAAATGAGTTAAAACTAAGAGCCTTGGCAGCAAGCTGTGAAGGTATGATAGATGGTGCATTTCTTGATGCATCTGTGAAAGATCTACCTGTCACACTCTGGGCAGGGGTGGGGTTGGAATAGATTTATTGTTAGTGTCATAATGACCAACAGAATGCTGTAACATCATAACACCGTAGGAACAGTAAGGTAACATCACAAGAACGGTAAATTGTAACGTCACCTGAAGATTTTATGGGATAAACGTACAAATTGGGAAAGAAACACATTACAAATGTTGATAATCTTTGTTTTGGAGCATATTATTGATAGGATGGGAGGAAAAGAATCGCCTCCCAGGAAAGTCTCAACCCTTGGGGTGAGATTCTTAAAGCAAGCCTTTGGTTAGACAATCAAGCATATCATAATTTTAGTAGAGATATCTCTGTCAGACCTCCACTGTTCTATGTGTAGAGGAGTAATCTGCCCCATTTCTGTAGTGATATAACGATTTTTTCCGGTGAAAGTATTTGGGTTTTAGATGATCAAAAACAAAATCTGGTTTATCACATCATAAGTTTTACTGATGATAATGAAGTTAACTTTAAAATTGAAAGAGACAAAGAACAGGAACTGAATGAAGTGAAAATTGATGGAAATCGTTTTTTTATCAAGTTTATCCATAATACATTTATTCCAATTTTTGTCTATGGTACAGGAGTGAATATTGAAAAAATAAATAAGGAAAGAAAAAACATTGTGTATGTCTTCTTTATATATTATTGGACATTGTAACTTTTCCACAGTGCTTGTTTGAAAAGTTGGGCACTATAACATAATGCTATACTCCGGGAAGTGGAACGTCCGCTAGCATTTGAAAGCGTTCCGTATCAGGAAGGAGTGTCGGAGGAAGTCGGAGGAGTGTTATTCCATATATATCCTTATCAGCCATCATCTAAAAAGGCTTTCAGCAGATACAGGTATATGAAATTCAAGCGGAGGACACATGCAGGGTATCAAAATTAAAATCTTATGGATAGTTACGAGTACACTGCAACAGTGCATCCGAAGCCAAGACAGTTCAGTTCTGTATTTGCCAGAGGATCACATGGATGCATTATCACTTGGATCATCACCCCACCTAAGAGTGCCAGTAATCGGCTGTTAAGCCAAGCTAATCCTCGGATCTGATGGTAACAAAACAACTTATTTCAGATGAGAGCAGTCCAGATAACACCCAAACCAATATTTGAGTTCAGGCAATCCACCAACACTACAATCAGACTGGAAGAAGGAGAATTTGATGTTAATATTCAAGATTATTCAAGACTTGCTTACCGCGATTCTGTTGTAAGATACAAGAGTACATAGGAGAAAGTAGTATGAATGACCACCTTTTCAAGAGCATAATCACATATATTTTTATAGGTATATATTTTTATAGGTATAATTGAAAACTATCGTGGAATTATTATAAATCGAAAAAAATCGCCTGAATGAAAGTAGAAAATAACAAACGAACAAATAAATGAATTGGTAAAATATTTTTTTAATCTATCACTCCTGTATGAAGTAAACAGAACTCCAAACCCATGGGTTAGATTGTTGAAGTTTAGAACGTGGCTTTTTAGAGTGCTAATTTAATCTATCACTCTTGTATGAAGTAAACAGAACTCCCAACCCATGGGTTAAATTGTTGAAGTTTAGAACGTGGCTTTGCATAGTGCTAGACTAACAAAATCTTATCCCAAGGGTTAAGACTTCTTTGCCTACTTCGCAATTGTTCTCTCACACTTTCCTACAGTACCGTAAAGACACGTTTTTGTAATGTCGAATTCAATTCACTGCGCCATCATCATAGGCGCGTTTAATGTGACACATTGATAACGCTACCCAGTAATATGAGCAATTCATGAACCTATCGTTGTGGTTTCCAGTGGAGTCATTACGAAGGACTCAACTATATCGACGTGCCAGACGCGACGAGAAAGTCGAAAAACGGCGCCTGTAAAAATAGTCCATGAAGCTATGATGACGATATATAAAAATTAATTTGTTACAACTGTTACATAACTTACTGGTCGACGCCGGGTAGGAGGAAATAAACTGAGAGGGAATCCAAAAACTCTCTTTGCGTGTGAACCATAGGCAAGATTAGCCCTTATAAAGGTGTAGAGTAGCCCCCTCTACGCCTATTTGTAGTGGACAGAATGTACGTTTCGCTTTTGTATCGACCAAGTAAAAGATTGGGACCACAGTTCTACCGGTACCCGACTTTGACGATATGTGTGATATTTTATACAGTTAACCTACATGCATCCATGTTAATTTTATGCTTTATACAGATGTAAAAGCTGTGAGTAGATTCTACGCTTTGTTTTATCAGATGAGACCTGTGCTTAATACAGTGCCAAAGCCAAAGCAGATGTTCTGAAACGTCACAGAAATGTATCAATGAATCTAGTTACTGAAATTTTTATAATTATCTTTGTGTGGTATTTGTATGTCTTGTTATTAGGTCACCTGAGCTTTGCTCAAGTGACCTATTCCGATCATTTTTCGTCCGTCGGCGTCCGTCGTGCGTCGTGCGTCGTGCGTCGTCCGTCGTGCGTAAACTTTTTACATTTTCAACTTCTTCTCATGAACCAGTGGATCAAATTTTTTCAAACTTGGTCAGAATCATCCTTAGTAGATGGGGCTACAAAATTGTAAAATTG
>JAUMHH010034592.1:0-10210 GCA_032359455.1 Chlamys rubida
GCGACTCCTTCAAACGCGCATATACTCTAATCCCGGTACTGTAAACAAACATGGCGGCTGGAAGATACCAGACGACTTGGATTGGAATATAAATTGCCTATATTTCGGTAAGTAAACCTTGTATAATGTGCCCGCGTGGTCAGATC
Source organism: Chlamys rubida (assembly GCA_032359455.1). Lineage (NCBI taxonomy): Eukaryota > Metazoa > Mollusca > Bivalvia > Pectinida > Pectinidae > Chlamys > Chlamys rubida. The sequence goes on from JAUMHH010034592.1 coordinate 147, forward strand.
ATCTAATTTAATCAAGATGTACTCAGACCAGTCGTTGTTTAGTTGCTACGGTCATTAACATGAAAATTCGGATTATTATATAAAGACTTATTTAATTATTGATGGTAGTTTACTTTGATAAATCCAACTGTTCTCACAAACAACATGTAGGTACATCTAATTGTTACAAAATGCCAACCACTTGATGGATATTGAATTTTGATGAACCCGATTTAAATCCTCATAATACAAATCGGTCAGATGAAGGTGAGATAAATGTCAACCATAATCATGTGATACGATACTTGTAGTATTGGTATCATCGTATTTGATTGTCAGCTTTCGTAGACTAGATTATACACAAACTATTGATACCGATAATTACATGCTTTTAATAGTGTCACATGATATGCCTCTCTCTAAGAGTCTTAGTTCAAAATAAAATAAAAGATATTGAAGAATACAATTTTTGTGGTGACATTTTCAAATGGTGGACGATTAAATTCTAATTAAATCTGATGTTTATGTTAGAGAATAATTTGCATTTGCCTAATGGACACTCGAACACAAAATAAGAAAAAACATAAAATACATATAAACTTACGTTTTTTAAGCCTCTGATAAAGGTTAAATTTTGTGATAATCCCAATAATATATTTTTACAGATAATGATACCGGGATCAGGTAGTCTGTCCAACCTGAATCTATTATCGGTTTTGACATAAATGTAGCAATTGTTACTTAAAATCAAATATGCATATTCGATTAGCTCATGCCTTCCTCTTTGCGATGTAATAAGATTTACATATGCCCAGAACATGAACCAATCAGAATTGAGGAAATGTATGCATTGTAATAAAATCGCAGATTTTTCTCATTTTTAGTTTTTGTCTGATATATATATCAGTAACTTAACGGTTGGAACATTATGATATATGCTTTGTGGATTTGTGTATATTCTCAAGTGTGTCGGCGTAGGTTGATGAAAGCTTTAATGCATTTCAAAAATCCATAATACGTGTAAATGTTTGACCTTTAATAATTGTGAAGTCAATTATGATTTTAACCTTGACATACCTTGTTGTTATTCGATTCTAATTAGTACGATTTATTTACATAAGTTTGATTTATATTGGAGGTCAAAGATAAGATATACAGATTTATTTAACTGGTTTGACCTGAGAACCCGTCTGTACTACCACAGTTATCAGTGCTGTAAGGTCATATGGGGATACCAACCTCTGAATACTGTTGACAGTCTAAGTGTATTTGTGTAATACGATAGTTGTCTATTGATAAGAACATGGGCGAAAATATCACATTGATTAAATTTGAAATGCAATTTGTGTTGACCTCAGAATGCATGCAGTTAGCTGTTATGATATTCCCAGACATTTTGAATTTTAAAGCTAGATATTTATATCAGACAAAATCTCGCAGTTGAGAAAAATAGCATCCTCTTTTAAACATATATGCATACTACTCGTATACAAAATACTCTTCCACAACTTGCCAAATGCAAGAACTATAAAGGATTTTCATTTTGTATACAATGCAATAGTTATCAAACAATTTATGCAATTCGTGCCAAACTGTATAGTAGATACACATACCTAATATGATTAGAATAATTGGTAGGTCATATTCGGTGGACTTTTTAAAAATACGGTTTAGAAACAGGAAAAAAACCTTACGGACCCTTAAACCATCTTAATCCACCAGTTATAGTTTCAAAATGGCATTCAATTACTAACTTACTTCAAAATGTATTTTACACAATTGATGACCTGTATATAAGTACTTTGTGATGTTCTTTTCAAAGCCAATTAGGAAAGAATATAGTAAACCTTAGAGTAATTAATAAAATGCGTTGGTTGTTATTGTTAGTCACGAAACACGGCTCTATGTCCGAGCGAACAAATACAGAAAGATCAACAAGCAAAATTGTGAGCTCGGAAACAACTAAGAAACTACAGTTTTGATAATGCTTCTATGGAAAACTTACCTGCCATGTCCCCAACCCAAGCATCGGCATTTTGATTCCATTATTAAGCGTTATGTTCATCATAGATATTGACATGGTGATCTGTGTCCCACGCAGCCCTCAACATATGTCTATCACAACGCTTGGACAAGTGTTAGTTTATGTGGCTGATAACTTCCGTTGCATGCTTTATATAGTATCATAGCGAGGCTATAGAGCGTATTGGACTTGGATTGTTTATCCAGCACACAGTACATGGACAAGTTCGATGACGTTTTAATACAGAGGCCTTAGCTTCACCCGAAGATATCACACGTTGATTGATCCTGTTTTGTTAAATGCTACATTCGTTCAGACAGCCAAATTTCATTATATAATTCCAGTTTCCTATTCTAGAGACATGCACAAAGGCTAAATTCACAATTAAATCAAGTAAAATCAGCAGTCAACAAGGAAATATTATATTTATATACTCATTTCAAATCATCTTATTTGTTAGAATCATTAGAGTTAACAAAAATTAAGTCAGTGGACAAAGGAACAAAGGAACAGATGCCTTATACAACTGTACGAAAGTCGATACAAGTATTGTTATGATAATATATAATAAAAAATGAGATAAGAGAAAACCCTTATAAAACCACAACCACAACTGTTTATACTATTTTGATGTTAGTGGTTAATCCACGCAAACTGAAGAACGGATAGGGGATGAGAGTCGGGGTTGTGAACATATATTTAAGGTAAGTTAAGGTGTAGATTTAGAGAGGTCATTCAAAATCATTTTAATCTATAGAATAGTATAAATACCATCCAAACGAAAAAAATAAAGGTATTCAATTTTGGGTTTATTTTGAATATTTAGTTAAGATTCAATGTTAAGTTGTGAGCGAACCAGTTGAAGATCCCCATTTTAATTACTCAAACGAACTCCAAGCAGTTTGCGTAGAGTGTCAGATTTTCCTACAAATTCTCGATTTCAAATTTAGGCGGTGACCGATCTACCTTTATTAATTGTTGAGACTACACTTAACACAATAACTATACACGGATCTAAAGTTGTATATCCTATCTACCATGACAGCCTTACCAAAACAAAAAGCTTATAGCGCTCCTCTAAACCGTCTTCAAAGAGCAGCACTCCATTAGCAATTTCAATTGCATATCTCTCTTTGTAGAAAAAGACCTAGCTCCTGCATTTCATGTCCATTTTGAGTGTCGTTTCCATATTAAAACGTACACTTATGACTTCTAAAGGCACCAATACTCTTCATTTTGTTCCATATTTGCTGATTACGAGCTCACAAGTTACCGTGTGTAAATGATTAATAATATATTATATTAGTCCGAAATTCAATGGATATTTTGATATAAATATCGATTGCTGGCAGAACAAATAAATCACATAGTGTTGCGAAATACATGTTGATGAAAACTATGGGAAAGTTACCATCATGTTATAGTTGGGAAATATTTGCTTGTACATTAAAACCGATTTTTTTATTATGTTCATTTGCATTCTTTACTGTTTCCTTGACACTAACCCGATTCCTAATTTGAGGACCTGCCAGTAATTGTATTCGACATCAATTTACATCACGGGGGTGGCATCGTTGATGTAGAAGACGCTTACACTTCCGAAATATCTGGTCGTATTCTCTGTGTAAATTTTTAAAAGTCTACTTGTACATATTTACTTGTTCATATTTCGCCCTAGATTTAATGATTTTGAGTTCGATTCTTTTATGTTTCGGTATTTTCTTATTGTCGTTTATTCCATAAAAATGGCACACATCAATGTAAACTTACAGTTTGGATTTATTTGTCCTGTCGCTTTCACTTGGTATTTTCTTGATTTGATATTTTGATATATATGTCAACCTCTCTGTGTTTATGCAACAGTAAAATAAATATAGCCGCTGCTTTAATTTCCACACGTTAAGCAAATAATCGTGTCATATCAAGGATTAAAATTAGTAACATAACAAAAGAAAACCATTTAGTGATAAAGTTCCGCAAGAACACATCTTTAAGTAGAAAGTGCTGGATGTTAATCACTTTAACATCCCCTGCAGTTTCATAAGATGCATCGCAAAATGACAATCGCATCTGCCAAATGTTACTCAACTTTTGATCAGGAAATCATATCGTTACGTGACTTCGGATTTTACACAGACTTAGGAACATGTGAATTATGATAATTTGTTCATACACTGTACTATGCACTCATACATACATGTACCATGATGTATATTGCAAACTTTTAGTAATTCAAAACTGAACATGAAGGAGTCCAAACAGTCACAAGCTCCCGACGGAAGCATCGTTAATGAAATAACAATTCCTTTTGACACTCACAATATAGTTCATTTAGGCAAATGTTGCATAAGATCAAACAAGTACATTAACACAATCCACCATGAGTTGATAATTGACGTGTTTGGTATGTACATCTAATATATAATATTTACACGTTAACATGTACATATAATAACTTTTCGCAGCATTTCACATCGCTTCTACATTGAAAGGTCATCCGGCGAAAGAGCGTTCCCTGATTTGGGGACAACGTTTGAAGTGACAATATATGGACCTTGCGTAAAAGCAACATGTGCTAGATCATGTGATCATCACGTGATGGCCAATGTGAGTATTTTCTAATGAACCAATTACGTAGGTGTAAGAAGAACACGGTAATACTGATACTAGAATAAGACATAAAACACCTTGTTTAATACAGACATCCGGTTTTGTTTTTGTGCTTTGTTACAACTTCTGTGATCAGTTATAGTAGCACATGTGACCCAAAACGGCATTAAATATCAGTATGATCGGCTGGCTTTTTCTTGGGACTCCTTTTAAGATTTTCAAATCCCCATTTTAAATACGCCATTGTCATTGGAGTTGTCTCCCTTTTCATAAACCAGATTACCTTGGAAAAGTTGCTGAATCTAAATTTTATCATTGTTTTTAATATTTTAATATTTATCTTAATCTTTCTTTTATTGTTCTTAAATATTTTGATAATTAATCAGCTTTAACTACAGTATACTATACTTTTTTCACAACAGTGACACGTTCTATCGTCATTCGTATCCACGATATTAATCTGACAAAGCTCAAACTGACAAGGTATTTCGGTATATATATATATGGGTCCGCACACAGCGATCAAAATATTGGCGATGTAGGGAAAACATCTGGATAAACTCAAAATAAGAAAGCCTGAACCGAAGTGAATTTACTTTCATATATTTATATTTTATATCCTTGAATAATCAATGAAACAAAACAAAAAGCGAAACGAGTGTGTGGTGTGTGTGGGAGGGGGGGTTCTTACACACTTCACTTGAACTTCACTTGAACGACCTTCGCTACGACCGCTCATGTCGTTGTGTAAGTTGTACTTGCTTGCATATTTGACAGATCAAAATTTAATCCTTATGTATTGTAGCTAAGATGAAATCTTGGATACCGTTTACCGCACATCAAAATGTCACTGAACCACAAATCTGTCACAATGGATACAAGGAACTAAAGAATCATGAACTAAATATGATTGTCCATAACACTTCACAAACAACCCACAGCTGATGAAGTAAGTTGTGGTTCTAATTCCACCTTCTATACGGGACAATTGAAAGGATAATCGGGTGCGCTGGTCATTCTGGAAGATAATAACAATGAAGTTGGTATAATATCAAACTATTTTTACGAATAAATTGTTTTGAACTATTTTCTTCATAAAAAAATACTACTTTAATAATTTTGATGTAAGCACATAATACTACATCAGATTATAAGAACAACGTGAGCTCACAAGAAAACACAGCATACATTAAAAAGTATATACATTGTATGTGATTGTCTCACACATTCATATGTTCAAGTCGGTTATAGATCGCTGTCTATATACACTCTTGTGATGTTTCAATACACAGTCAATGGCTTTTGCAATAGGTATCAATGGAAAAGGAAAGTAAACAGCAATTTATCGAATATCAGCACTTGAAACGAAGTTGGATGACTGCTGTTAAAAACTTGTTTTGTTGCTGGAAAGGTATTGTTTTCACTTTGACATTAATTCTATGATTGTAAACGAATAAGTCCAGCTGCAGAAAACTGTCGTGTCAGCAATGGTGATTAAATTTAGTTGAAAGTTTTTTTTATTTCATTGATAACTTACATGTGGAATCTGAACATTCGCAAGTCCTTGTCAATGCCTGCAATAGTGGCCATATCTTCAGAGGAAATCTTGAAATCAAACACCTAAAATATAGCAAAAGCGTATATTATTATTTGTGCCGTGCAATTCATTTTTGGCATACCGTATCAATTACCAAATGTTATAGATGCAACCACATGTTCATGTTCTCCGATCATGTTAATTCTTTTAGATACAATGCAGTAGACTCTGCTGGTGGGACCAGTAGGGTCTACCTCTAGCCTCACTGATGAGTCCTAAAAAACGGAAACAGCTGTATGGGCGGATTGGTCAAGTGGTTAACACTCCGCTCTTCCACGCAGGAGGCTGGGGATCGATCCCTGAAATCGTCGTAAGCATGGAATATAATATTCAGAGAAAGTGATTTTACCTGTAAGGTGGAATATAAAATGGTCTTGGATGGGTGTTGCGGAATCTGTACTGTAGCATTAGAGGGAGATGGCACTATAAAAAATGCCGTTGGAAATACGGTCCCGCTACAAACAGAACACAATACATCTCCAGCACACACGCATACCTACACACTTATGGAGATATTAGCCAGGTGGCCTATGATTAGTAGTGAGCGCATGCAATTCTTGCCAATTCTTCAAAATTGTAGTGATTAATTTATTATTGAATGTATATGTGAATTGTATTGATTGTATAAATCGTATAGCTATGTACAGTAGAGAGCTTAAGAGTGGCGTATTCTAGCTAGATAAGGTGCTATATCAAATGTTGTTGGCTATTTATGGTGTAGTGTGATTCATTACTGGCATGCTGTATATCTTACGCAATTTTAATGATGCAATCACCTGTGTGTGTTTTACGTAAAACTTGTATTAATCTTACAGAAGGAAAAATGAAGCGAATCATATTTCCCTTAGCGAATTATCTTCAAAGGTTATATCTCTGCAAACAACAAATACTGACGTCATTGTAGACCATAAATGTAATACTCATTTACTTGAGAAGCCTCTCGTTTGTGGGCTATATTGAATTTCAAGTGCAAAGTGCTCAGAAATCAGCTTTTAAGGCAGGTAGTGTCTCGAGGTCCCTTCATTTAACACAAAACAAACACATGAAAAAAGGCACGTGCTAATTATTCGTTTTTGAGCACCGTATCTTTTACACTTATTTTAAAGTTTTACTGTGCTGTGTGTGTCCTTTGTTCTTCCTACATATGCTTCGCCTACTTGTTTTTATTACGCTTCGTAGAAAGCGAATATTATTAGATGATAGCTAATGTTATACTGTATACCGAGAAACTTTCGATTAGTCAAACTTTCGCCCTAAGCTGGTACAATCCGTATTCGCCCAGGATTGATTTCGCCCTTCACATTTGATTGCTATTTTTATTATGTTGTCAACTTATGTTGGCTCTTATGATACATTCGTCCTCTACACCGAGAGCGAAAAAGACGAAAGTTAAACTTCGACAGAAATTTACTGGAAAACAGTATTGCAAATATATGTGATTTTGAGTTAGTCCGATTATTTGGTCATTTACAACGTATTATTGATGATAATTTAATCGAATCCAGAATGTTGTTACTGCTCTGTTACTCACGTTTCCATTCTCCTGTATCCTACTAGGCGTCACACTCTTTGGGATGACTACCAAATTCCTCTGGAGCAAGTTCCTTATCAGAATCTGGAATACAATACGAAGGAAATTATTGCACTACATATAATTTTGATATAAGCATACATTTTTTCATCACAGATTAGAAGTTCAACATATTTCCTTTACGCCTTCACCTTCTTTATCTGGGGTTTTCGGATGATAACGGTTTTTGACTGAACATTACCTTGCACGTTGTTAGTTATTTACCTACATGGCCTACAAATGTAACACATTAAGTAATACACCTCAGCGCTGATTATTAATATATGAACTAATGAAATGTTACGTTCACATTTTAACATTATTAAAGATTTTTTCCGAAAAAAAGTATTTGTTCCAAAGTTATTCGTAGTAATTTTGAGATTTGCAAAATTGAAATGTTACGGGAAGGAAGAAAGGTACAAAATGAGAAAAATTTCAAATATTATTGTTTCTACCATTCATTTTTTTCTGTATTATTTGCATTAAAAGAAAATACTCCTAAAACTAAAGGTATGCAATTTGTCTCAGGAGCTTCAAATAAACACTATGTTTGCATCGGCGAAATGCTATCAATGCGGTGTGCTATCTGGAATATAATATTTATGATGGAAATTATTGCACTACATATAATTTTTATATATAATGCTTTATAATTAATAGTATTATATATTTGCCTTCGTATTGTTCATGCATGCATTTAAATGTATCATATGTAACGGTCTTAGTTTGTAATAGAAATTCACATGTTTCTAAGTGTTACATTCCTTTGAATTGTAGACACATCCCCCAGTATGATAGCAGCTAGAGTGTATCTCTATCAGCTGTTAGCACTTTTATGGTCAAGAATTAATTCAAAAATTGCAATGATAACAACAGAAAATCACGTGATTAGGATCAAATTCGAAGACTTGAAAAAACATGTTATACAATGTTTAGTTTTTTGAAAAGTATTTGTTCAGCTAGTATCGATTTTCAAGTAATGGTAGTTAAATGTTTATAAATCCGTTTTCGCTTAAGTAAATATAATTTATCAAGAATAATTTATTTTATTCAGCTTTTTTTCCATAATCACATTTCCATACATACACATACTTCTTATTATCTTGTATTACATGGTATACATGAACATCACAAATGTAAAACTATCTAAATATTACATGAATCTTGTACAATGCAATATACTTATGATTATATTATTGCGTAGAAAGATCGCGGGTTTGATACCATATCTGTACTTTTTTACTCACAAGACTTAATTAAATAGATTATAAATAATAATAAATTGATTGATAAAATTCCATTTATTTTATATATTTCTTTGTTTTTTGTAGTGATAGGTATGGAGACCTCATATATTTTGGAGTTGCTGTCGTTATATTAAGTCAAATTTTCCGAAACATGCATACCGACAAACAATACAAGAAATGCTCAAGTTTATTTGCACATGTTTGTAGTCACAATAACACATACATAAAATGCACTAATGACTTACGTACAAGAAAAACTGCAGAATTTAAGGTATATCAGGAAAAGGGAACATGTCTCCTTATATAGACTGGTTATAGCATGAGTACCAACCTGAGCTCGAGTCTTCTTGTACTTTTTTGCCATCTCGCCTACGACGGGATCCTGAAGCAACACAGGAGGTGGGGACTCTCCTGGTACTCTGTGTCCACAACAGATTGTAAAATGATAACGTTTACCGTGCTGCATGCTAAATGGAATCATCTTATTTTCTTTTTCTTTATTTAGAATGTCAACGAAAACCCATTTCCTAAAATTTCATACTTATTTGTATAATCAACCGATTCATTTTTACTGACTTATATTCAGATTTATACTTAACTCACTAAAGTATACCTAAATTACTTATATTTGCTTATTTCAAGAATTTCAATCTTATCTATCTAAATGACACTTAATACACGTAAACTTACTTAAAATATATTCATAATTGTATACTTCACTTACTAAAGTATCCCTAAATTGTATACTTCACTTACTAAAGTATCCCTAAATTGTATACTTCACTTACTAAAGTATCCCTAAATTGTATACTTCACTTACTAAAGTATCCCTAAATTGTATACTTCACTTACTAAAGTATCCCTAAATTGTATACTTCACTTACTAAAGTATCCCTAAATTGTATACTTCACTTACTAAAGTATCCCTAAATTGTATACTTCACTTACTAAAGTATCCCTAAATTGTATACTTCACTTACTAAAGTATCCCTAAATTGTATACTTCACTTACTAAAGTATCCCTAAATTGTATACTTC
>JAUMHH010034614.1:0-10210 GCA_032359455.1 Chlamys rubida
GTCCGATCGGGGAATCGAACCCCGGCCGCCTTGGTGAAAGGCAAGTGCGCTATCCACTGCACCACCCGACCACCCTTGTTCCACTATGAAAATGCATTTTGAGTGCCAACTTACACTTCCAAAAACTGCAAGTATAAATTGGAAACTTTTTACCAAAATGATAATGGCTTATTTTAATCAGACTTTGATAAAAAGATAAAAGATATGAATGTAACACGGAAACTGTGTTTGAGAGAAGAGTATAATTGCGCTAGAGCGGATTCGAAAGCTTGATCTTATATTAAATAGGTCAATGTAAGCAACTTAGCTATCTGATCAGCATAAGTTAACTGGCCAAGCTTCGCTGGGATTGCATTTTTACAAAAATGTGGTGAAGGGGAGAATACTGTATGAAAAATACCTACGGTGGACTTATATAGTATTTTTTTTGCATTGGCTTAATATTCACTAGTACATACTCTTATCTTAGCCAGGTTTATAAAACAACGACGTATGCATTATGTTGTTGCCATATTCGTTCTCCTGCTTGTTTTGATTACATCGAAGTGGATCATTTATTCAGTTAGGCAAGATGATTCCGGTGGTACATGTATAAAGGGTCACTACAAACACCTCGTTGAGAGACTGTGGGTATTTCAGCTATGATTTAAAAACATTTGGGCAATGATTCTGAGTTATATAACCGTCGAGAATGCCACCATTGTCAGTCATATTCCAGAAACACTGATACAGTTTGTTGTCGTTAAGGAACTTATCTACCTCCTCCGTGCACCCATTAACCCTGACGTATAGCAGACCGAAAACCGTTAGGATATTTTACATACATTTTACATGGTCACCGGAAAGTTCCAAACTTACATCGAAACGATTACTGATGGCTGCGTCTAGCCATGTATCTGAAATGGGTTACAATTTCTTTCCATACTCCAATGCCAAAACATAATTTATATGTGATGTCTACGGGCATAGTAATGGTCGCATTCAGTCAGTGTTTTGTAAATCAGTAAGTTCTAGTCATACTTTTATCTACCTCTCAGGTGACCCCGTGAACCCATACACCCTTACCTACAACAGACCGAAAACAGTTATGATATTTTATATGTTCAGCGGAAAGTTTCAAACTTACACCGAAATGATTACTGATGGGTTGCAATTTCTTTTCATACTCCAATGCCCAAACATAATTTATATGTGACGTCCAAGAACAGAATTATGGTATCATTCAGTCAGTGATTTTTACATCAGTCAGTGTTGCATACCTTGTCATTTCTGCAAAAGGCAACATGTCAGCGATAAAAAAGGCAACACCTTATGATTTACACCTCTTATCAAGCAGTAACGCCCAGCTGTGCCAGCAAACAGACTTTTCAACAAGATGAACTATACAAGGACGGACACGGATGTTTTTTCCCATTGATCATAGCCAAAGAGTAGTTGACCGGCAATGTCGCAACGGAGAACAAAACTATATTAATCATCTACAATCTTGCCATGCACATGGCATATATGAGCAAAAAAAGGAAAATGTTTTTTCCTGAACATATTAGTGTCCTGTCGTCTGTGCTCTGATATATCTACATGGACCTTTCAGCACACCAATATATAGTTCACTGCTATCCTGATTGATATCGTTATGCTTAACGTCAATAATATAAAATAATTGTACAAAATGTTTCCATATTTCAAAAATAAGAACTAGAACGAAAAAAAACCAACGAGGTGGTGAGTCTGTTGTAAGAAGCTGAAGCAATCCATATCTGTGATTCGTTTTATTAAATGAAATGTGACAATAGCTGCAGTACAGATATAATCACCAGTAAAGTATTGATCAACACACTTCCATTTTATTCTGTTTTATTTTAAATTTCTTAGATTGTTTTTGCAGTTTGCAACCCACTGATAATCCTCGATATCCCGGGGCTACGTTCACTTTCGCTCTCTACACCCCTAGAATATGTCATAGCAAAATTGAAGACTCGGTGTGCGCCACCATGTGGATGAGACAAGAAGTCTAGTTCAATCCTTTAATGTACATCAAAAGAATCTCGCGGTCTCGAAACGGTAAAACGTACTGGCTTTGAAGTTGGACGTCGCTCCTGAGTAATCTTCAAAGGACAGGTATCAGCCTTGTGATTGGTCAGGTGTTGCAACCTGAGACCAATCAAAAAGCTAGCCTTGTGCCTTCAATTTTCCTATGACATATTCCAGGGGTGTAGGGAATGAAAGTGAGCGGAAGCCCTGGATATTGCGAATGTCCACTGATATATGACGTATAAATGTAATTGTATGAGGTAAAGCATCACATTGCATCAGTCATAATCGTTAATCCTTCCATATTATACCTTGTTTCGACTTTGGGTATGCTTATTTATGATTATATTTGATTAAGCAACATACGGGTTTTTGAACACTGGACATTTTCTCGGAAGCACCATCGGAAAAGTGTCAATTCGGTAGTTGGTCAAAAGAATTACTATTTTTCTTGAACGTGACATATCTATTGGTAGGGATTCAATAAATCAATGCATTGTTGAAAAACTGCCTATAATCAGCGATTTTAACATATTCATACATACCGGGTATAATGTAAACCGATAATTTTTCGCCTAGTCAAACTTTCGCCCTACGTCCATGAAGTCAATTTTCGCCCAGTTTATTAATTTCTCATAATAAACTAGTAATTAAATGTGAAGGGCGAAATTGACAATGGGCGAACATCGATTTCGTGGGCGGATGGCGAAAGTCTGACAGAGCAAACATTTTCAAGTTTACAGTATCCCCGTCAAAAGAGATACGCTTTGCAATATCATAATTAAATACCCATTGAGTGGAGTTGTATTAATTTGTGCACGTTTTTCTGTCATATACATTTAAGTATGAAAGTATATAATAAACACACGTTTTAAAACTAAAAATATTAGCCATCGTCATATTTGACATGACGTCATAATATTATCTTCATCTTGGTATTACAATAACTGGCGTGCTATAGAGAGTAATAACAGTCAGCTCTGAAGGACCGTTTTTATTGGAATATATCTATATTACACAAATCCATTATAAAAATAGCACGAACGCTTTGCTTGCCCTGTATGTATAATATTGTAGATTTTTTTGACATTTTATGGTAGAATGGTGGAAGGAAGTTTTGTTCAGCTCCACATTTTTCTGAGAATAATGAATCGAAAATTCTCTTTGGAAGTCATTACATGTGTTAAATAAAAGTCTCAAACAAATGTTTAGCAATATTTTGTGAGGAAATTTATTAGAAAATATAATAAATTGTATCAGTACCTTTACACACAACGATTAATAAATTACTATACAGAGTCTCCTTATTCTGAACAAAATATCTTCAAGATATTTATTCGACATTTCATTCAAACATCATCCCCGAGACATATTTTTGCATAAATGACATTATGATAATTCAATAAAGCATATAAGTATATTATCGGAGCCTATTTTTGTGACATCCTGCAAACGTAACGTATACCTTCTGATCAAAAATGATATAAATCGATGTTTTGACGTTTGGCGCAAAGTATTTATGTACGCAATACTAGAACGTTATAAATGGTAAAATTACAACTTCCCCTCTCAAAAGATGGATCCTGCGGATTTAGAAATATTTAAACATCATTTTTACCCCCATGCATTAAAACATATTTCGCACATGCGTAGTGTATGATAATATGATGTAATATGATTGCGTTTTGTACTGTATTCGCAAATCAGCATCACACAATTTCTGTCTTTGGTGTAGAACAAATATACTTTTAATAAAAGTGTTTCTTTTTTTGTCTTGTCTCAAAATTTACACTTGTCAATCAAATGAGCCGAAGAAATACTATGACAATGGATATTGGTTCGACAAAATTATAATATATTTTTTTATTTTTTATTCTATATTTTTTTTTTTTCCTCCCACTTGTAGTATTTATCGAAAAAATCGATAAATCTTTGATAATTGAGAAATAACAAAAGAGACACCAACTTTTTGTTCCAAAGTTAGGGAATTGTCGAAAATCACAATAAGAAAATCTTTAATCACGAAAACTATTGCTGAATGCAATCATTAAACAATCCAGATAAAACGATGGATCGTTCTTTTTAATTGAGAAAATACATTAAGTGCTAGATAAAAGTACAGATCATTTGTGCTCGAATCTGTTGTGTGTCGCCGTAATTGCTTTATTGAAACCGTACATAATACAGATATCGAATAGCTATACGTATATTATGGCGTTTCCTAAAGTCAATATAGGTTAGAAATGTATATTATATACAAGTGATGCATACAAAACAACAGTTCACGAACAATGCTCAAATGTCTGTATGATGATGTAAACGCCAAACTGCGACAGGAGTGACGTCCCCTAGCATGTGTTCCTCCCTCCAGTGAAATGTGATGAACTGTAACAAATAGAATATCGTTCAACGATCGGCAAACACATACAATGTAAAGGTTAACGCTACCGAGAGTAAATTTAAATACATATCGCTTGGGATTTTTCCAATGTTTAACAATTACAGGAGGTCATAATACATAACTTCATATTTCTTTAGTTTTTCGTGTAAGCTTATGACGATAGCGTGTTATTGATTCAAAATTTAGTACCGTGCCTCAAAAGCGCAATATTCCATAGCATTTTTCGTGCATACCTTACAAATTTCAGCATGGTTTTCTTCAGTTTATAAGATACTGACGCTGTCGGCATCCTCTGTAATTAGAAACAATTATACAAAATATAATGTAAACATTTAACAGAGGATTAATGAGATTAAACAAATAATAATTAAGATTATAAACCATTATATATTATATAACCCATTCAAATTCATTTGTCATTGCCATCAGTGTTAAAGCGTTTTTGTTTATAACTGATCATTGCCCAATTCTCATCCACTATTGTCCGATTCCGTTCTCGCACTTTTTTAACTTCAAAAGTTTGACACTGTGTATTTCTAATAAGATATTTACTTTTTGTTTATAAATGATAGATATATAAAAAAATAAGATTATTAAAAAGGACGCAATGTGCAGACTTTTAGTGATCAAATGTAGGGGTATATCTGAAATGCGATATCCACTTAATGCGTTTGTCGTAACAGCTTGCGTATTTCCCGCGACTTGGAATAGCCCACTGGTGTTAATACATAGATTTGTTTAATTTGTTTAACTCATTTGCAATTAAGATTCAAAATAAACACTTTGACTGCATTTTGTATCAATTTTCCGCGTGACTAGGTGGTTGAAAAAGGGCAAATTAGGAGGAGAATCCATATTTTCCTTTTACATGATAGTCAGTTGGTAATTTTGTAGTCAATGTATACACTAGAGTTTATGTGCTTTTATATAAAAAAAAAAAAAAATGACCCAAAAAATTAAGAAGTCTGCAGTACTTTGAAACTATTTTATCTTGGATAAATTGTAGTAATCTCTTTACTTACCAAACAAGCCTGCTCTTGCAGCCACTGTAACAGATATACATAAAACGTATATGAATGTGTTATTTAAGGCTTGTATTTTGAATTGAATTCATTACTATGGGTCAGGTATACTTTAGAAACACATTTTATGATATACAAACATCCTTTGTCTCATTTATTGATTAAGTCAGCGAATGAAATAGTTAAGTATGACTGATTTAATCGGTTTAACTTATTTCTTCGACATATTATTTTCATACGTATTAGACATTTAAAAGAAAGTGCAGTAACATATAATTAACTAAATGATAAACACATTTTTTATCCGTTTTTTGTTTTGTTATTACCATTTTTTTCAAAGTAATTACTTATTCTTGTAAACCCTTAAGTGCAATGTATTAAAGCAATACGTTATTGACACACGGTAAAAATACTTGTTTTAAATGCATTGTTACCATAGAGACATAAAGCTAATGTTATTGTGTAGTTGCATTAAATCAAGGAAAACACTACAGAATAAAGTATTTAACTTACATCGTAAATTTGTTCCCCGTGGAACTGTTACTGTAACATAAAACAATACAAATTAAAATATGAATAATTGATCTGGCATACATTTATATATATCGAATATGTGTGTGTCTCCTGCAAGACACAATAGCAAGAATTTGTGACACACCGAAAAAAAAAAAAAATCATGAATCATAATAAATATGTATAGTGGCGAAATATGAAACTCTTTAAAATTGTCGTTCAAAGAGTTTCTTTACATATATAAATATATAAAGCGGTAATCAGAATTAATTAACAATGTGATCAAAATAAGAACGACATTAACGCGTAAAAATTAATGCAAGAAACTTGTACTTGTGCTACAAATAATAAATTTACTGTATGGATATTTTGGATTTAAGTTATAGTATTAATTAATGAATGTCCAACTCTACCCCTAGCACGTCGTTTACTTACTATGATCAGCATCACCACCTGTATTAACAGAAAAAGAAATTGGTGTTACTACGATTAGTACTACTATGTGTTTCGATAAAAATACCAATACGTATCAACTTATGCTTAACATTATATTAAAGAAATATTTATGCGTTTTTTATTATATTTACAAAAAACGATCTGTTTCAGTTTTAATATGTATGTAAGTGTATCAATTTGCTTTATTCGTTTTGTTGTAATTATAGATCTTCCATAAGGTGAAGAAAGGCTATTTGATATAACCACAGGATTAGCGTCCTTTTTATTATTTGTAATTATTGTCTACAAGATTCGTTAAAAGTGTATCTTTCGCAATTGCATATACAGTTGAATCTATTTCACGAATCGTACATCTGGTTTAACCTATAATTATATGTTTTTTTTCTTGTCGTTTTTACCTAACGCATGTATGATTTCTTCAATCGTCACATATACTTGTTCATATATGTGACGTCATAAATTATAATGATATCATACATGTGATGTCATATTCCACCATAGATGTTATAAGCTATGGACATCTTGACTAGAAGCATTTGTTTTCTTAAGTGACGTCACATTTTGAATAGAAATCTGTAAACTTAATATAGAAACCTGTAGATACCAAGATACCACAGACACAGGGTTTGTTCGTTATGTGCCTCTAATGATGAAAACGACGAATTTCATTTTGTTCTTAAATGTCAATTTCATTCAAATTTACTCAATTTATTTATCAAACCTTTCTATATCAGACATACAAGTATGTATAATTTTATTAAGTTGTTATCCACAGAAAATAAAAAAGAAATAGCTAATTAGGCCAAAAATTTAAGAACCGCTAGTAGAAGACGACAACATATACTGAATTAAGTCAATTGTATCTAGTGCTTGTCAGTAATACATTAATATGTCCTTATCATCAAATATTATTCTATTAGTAATTACATTATTTTATGTGCACAACTGATGAGCTGTAAAGCTTAAGGAAATAATTAAATTTGAACGTGTAACGCCATACACTTATCCTAGTTGGGATATATAACAAATTCATATGAACATACAGGCAATCACATTCCACTTGATGGTGTTTTATGTGTATTTATAAGGCAATGTATGTAGTGTGCTATGACAATGACTAAAGAGTGTCTTTGATATTTTAATCATTACATTCTTACCTTAGAATTAGTATTTAATCGGTGCTTAAAAAACCGTAATCGACATGCTTCAATAATTTAAGCTATGTCAACATGAGTTTAATCTAAATTTTTAATTAGTTTTGTCTAAACTTTTTATTAAATTTTGAAATGTTCATCAATAAATAAAATTACCCCTAAATGAACAAAAAATAAGTAATTATAGCAACTAACATTTTTGGAGATCAAATTAATGTCAGAAAAAGGTAGCATATGTGCATATGTATAAAAGTTTAAACAACCTGCGCTCAACACATTAACACTTACCGTATCCACCGATCCGTCTGATGCCACCAATGCCACCTAAGCCACTGAGGCCACCAATGTTTCCTAGGCCACTGAGGCCACCAAGGCCTCCTAGGCCACCGAGGCCACCAATACCGCTTCCGTACTCTATTGAAGCTGTAAAGAAACATATCAAAATACATGTATATGCAAAAGGAAGTTTAAACGGTACGTGCATTTTGTAGATGCATGCATGTCGATAAGAACGCATAAATATATATATATATTAAGAAAAACAGCATAAAGGTGATGTCTATTATCAGTTCACTCTATTATTCCGAATTTCGCTATATCATTTGAAACAGTGCCAAACCATGCTAATCGATTTAATCATGACTTGCGTGTTTTTATAAAGATTTAAGGCGTTTTATTTCTTTTGCATTATATTCAATTGCAATGCATGTTTCACAGTACAGCCCTGCTTACTTCTTGTCTCCTGCAGACACACACGCAAGCACGCATACACTACGCACATGGAGGCACGTCTTTAAATTACCTTAGCTGTTAATAAGACGTTAAACAAAATTAAACCAAACCAAACTAAACCCTGATTGTAAAATTGTGAAGATTCAAATCAGACTATCGGTCACCAGAAAAGGGAAATGACGTTATAGGTACGTATTCAGCTCTAGTAAGAGATTTAAAGTTTATATAGAAAGTAAATTATAGAGTCAACGAACAAGAAACTATATTTTGCGTTCAATGATTTCATTTTAACATTTTTGATAAGGTATAATACATTAATTGGCACAGTTAAGAGTTTCCGAATAACACGTTTTGTTTAAAAACCGTCGTTGTGCGGTTACAATCATTCATTTAATACAAACATAAGGAGTCATACAATAAATTTCTAAACAATTTCTGCAGGTTGGTAATTATGCATTATGAAAAGATTCATGCAACACAAGCAAAAAGTGTTTTTGTGTGACGTTTCGATGACTAGTACGGCATGTACTCTGTCACCTTCATCAAACAAATGACCAGTGAAGCGTATGTACAAAAAGGTGTAAAATGCGTACCAGTTGTCCCCAAATCGATGTCGATTCGGCTACGCCGTAAGCGTATGTACAATAAGTTGTTTTACATGTACCGAAGTTACGCTTTGTGACAGAGTACATACCGTATGAGTCATCGAAACGGCATACAAAAACACGTATTGGTTGTATTACAAAAATCTTTTCACAATTCATAGTTGAAATAGGAAACGACTAATAAATCAACGTGTTGTGTAAAGAGAGTATCTACTACTTACGCAAATCAATGTCGCCACCACCTGAAAATCACAAAAAATGTAATGATATTATAGCATCAGTTAAACTATGATTTTTTTTAAAAGATCAATTCCAAGGCTAATTAACAATTCGTCATAATACAAAGAGGGTGAAAATAAAATACAAACAGCTGGCTCCAGCAATACATTGCAGTAATATACATTAAGTTGGTTTCAACACGCTGTGTTTGACTCGGCCATGAACTGTTATTTACGCAATACCATATACGAAGAGGCCAACATACGACAACATGAATTACTCTTCTCTTAAGCAATAGAGTTATACAAAATAACAAATTCGTTTTGTTAGCAGTTCAGTAAAACTGTGTTCAGCTGGTGCTTATGTATACAACTAACACTGCCAAAGAGTATGGCTTGGATAGTTTGTTTTAGAAAAGGTCTTATCTGACCCAAAAGACGTAGGTTCGATGGTATGTAACATTTCCGAGGTAGATGTTTTATATATGAAATTTTAATATGAATACATAGAAATGAAGAACGAATGTATGATTTAGCTGAGAAATGTACTCACCAAGGACAACGATGTTGTTTCCCCTTCTTAGTCCTGAGCTCAGTCCTATTAATGATAAATAGAATTTAAACAAATATATTTTCTTATTTTTTAAATCAACTTAAACACTAATCACAAATACTATTAAAATCATTAGTAAAAGAAATAAAGTTTGAAAATTTGAATTGCATCGAACAGTGAGACGCGTTTAGAGAAAGAACTATATCGAAATCCTGTACAGGAAGCTGTTAATATTATGTCCTTCATCTCATTTTCCACTTCGCCTATGACTAACATTTGTTGGAAAAACAAAAATGTGTCCGTTTTCCTATATCTACCTCAAATGTGTCCCTCGATAAAACATTATATTAAATTGTACCATAATGCATCATCAGTAGCTTGAGTTACTTGTTACTTTTGCCATGAAATATGTTGGCATTATAATGAGGTTTTTGTGAAGAAATGAAGAGAGAGTATTCCGTCTTTGCGTATTGCAGAGTTATCTTCTCTTGTGAGCAGGTATTGATTGTTACGTCATTGGTTTGT
>JAUMHH010034625.1:0-10210 GCA_032359455.1 Chlamys rubida
CGTGCGACGACTATGCACTCGGTTTTGGTCTATAGGAATAAATTCACACTATAGAAATACTTTTTGTCATATAAATTATAAAGGTCATCATAAAATGTTAATATGCTGACAAAAAAATATTAATTTGAAGAGAAAGATACTGCAAAATTCAAACCTTGATCCGATTTTGGTCCTGACATTCGCCAAAAAATTGGAAATGGTAATTAGTGACTTCAGAGCGTTCTATAAATATCACAAGTGAACCCCGGTGCTAATTTAGTTTGTAAGAACACCCAGCGATATACTTCTTTCGATACAACCATAGATTAATATAATTTCCCCCTCAGAATTTTCAATGAATGAATAAAACTATGGTTTGGTGATCCGATTAGGGTACTGTTACCTTACAACTGAAACTCACAAAGTGTCTTATAACTTTGCAGGAAAAAAATGTAATAACAGATTGTCAGGGTGACAAATTCGATATTTGGCTCATGGGTCTATAAAGAGCAGACGGGGTCTATGAGCCCGTAGACCGTAGACCCCTCCTAACCCAGAGATAACTAATACTGTCTGTATTTTGTGTTTCAGCGTGGCTACAACTAAAGGCGAAGTGTTTCTGTCAGACGTATACTGTACCGGAACAGAGGCCTCCCTCATCGAATGCCTGTCCAGCGGATGGCGGTCCACGGAAAGACAGTCCTGTGGGACCGGCTATAACTCTGTTGGAGTGTACTGCTTCGGCAACGGTAGGCCATGACTGAACAATGACACACACTGTTACTGTCAGATAATCTCATCTAATGTACATCACATCCACTCTAAGTAACATTTTACACTTATATGGCATCACTCATTAAATGTGACGTATCATGGACGTATCCACACAGGAGTTTTATAACAATTTTTCCTTGATTTTAGTGCGTATCGTAGGCGGGAAGAAGACGTCGACTTTCTTGGCAGGACGGGTGGAAATGATTCCGGCTAATATGACCAGCTGGGTGAGCGTGTGCGCCGACGGATTTCACCAGACAGAGGCGGAAGTAATTTGTCGGGAAATCGGTTTTAATTCGGCACAGGTCCTGTCTCCAGGTTCGTTTGGCTCCATCAAGTCCCTGAGTTATGTTTCCAATACGAAGTGTAATGGATCGGAAAGCTCTTTTCGAGACTGCGTCAGTGACACTCAAGGAATATGTGTGTCTCCCTCCTATAACTACGCAAGCATTCTTTGTACGAAGGCGGATGCAGACCCAGGTACGCGGCATTCTGAATGTCTCCGAATGACAAGTTCATATTAACAGATTTAAATTTTGACTCATCCTTATGTAAAGAAATACGCGTTAGTGTATACTTAATCACACACAGATATGATTATCTACGGTGTCAACTTCTCATCAGCGGCTGCTTATTCCAACTCTACAATTCAATAAAAACATTAGAGTCAAATTATCGCATTGTTCTAGTCAGCTGAATGAAGTATATTTTAATGTTTATCATCATGGCTTTGTTCCTAAAGGACCATCGATACAGCGTCAAAACGGTAGACACACAGAATATATAAGTAAAACACGAATGTAACGAAATGAGAACTTACTCAAGTGTTATAATAACGGCGACCGAATATTTTAATGTTGTCAATGTATACTAATCCTAAGAAACAAAAAGAAATGCATGAAATAATACCATATATTAAATGTAACTGGTATTTAATGAGATATATCACGCTGAAATATATCTAGGTGACAAAATAAAAATAGTATGTTATATTGGTCACAGATACGAAGGTATACCTGACAGATGGGTACCATGGAATGGTGTTGGTGGAGAGATACGGTATCAACGGCACCATCTGTGTGGACGGCTGGGACGAGAGCGACGCTAATGTCACGTGTCGGTCGTTTGGGTACGCAGGGGGCGTTGTGTTAGGGCCTCCCGAAGTTTACACACGAGGTATGCCCGTCTGGTATACTGACTTCCAGTGTGTCGGTAAGGAGAACCATCTGACTGATTGCGATGTCAATACTTCCATCCCTCTTAACTGTATGCAGTCCATCAAAAACGCCGGCGTTCTCTGCTACAACGGAACAGGTAAATGTAATGTAGAGCTATGCATTCGTAACATGTTAAATTATCCTCCTGAAGCTAGGTCTATCCGAATTATAAACAAACTTTATTTTTGGAAATCTTGTATTCAAAATAAAGAAATAAAATATCAAAAGAAATTTCAGCTAATTTGACAACATAAGCTGTACCCTGGACACTTTCTACGGTCTTTGTTATTGCACTATGAACATAGATACACCCTTGCGAAATATAGATACATTTTAATGATATCTTCTAACGTCTCTTTGCAGGCGTACAGGTTCGTCTTGCCGGTGGAAAGCGACACTACGGTCGCGTGGAGGTGTCATACGACGGTACCTGGGGTACAATCTGTGACTATGACTGGACTAAATATGATGCCAGAGTCCTCTGTAAGCAGCTCGGCTTTTCAGACGGCCGATCCTTCAAACAGTCGCACTACGGTCCGGGTACAGGTCCTGTGTACCTGTCTGGGATGTTCTGTGACAGTTCCGAGTCGTCCCTACTGTCTTGTGCCAGCCGGGGTTGGAACAAGGCCCAGTATTACTGTAAACAGCACGGCCATGATGCTAGTGCCTACTGCTATCGGCCAGGTATGTCCATTTAAACGCAATATAGCCCACAAGGTCATTTAATCTGTAACATCATCGGGTTACGTATCTTTCTACAAAGAGATAGCTTGCAGGAAAAACTAAAAACATAATTATGGTGATAAAGATTGAAATATGAAAAGCAGATTGAAGACACGACTGATAGCTATTTTTAACAAACCAGTTAAACACCAATCGTTTTGTCATTTCTCTTAATTTTACCTTAGTCTTCGCTGTATTTTGTCTTAGTGAGCAGTGTCCCAGGGGAGGACTACGGTGGTCTCCAGGTTTGGAATAAGAACTCCTACGGTATGGTATGTAGTGATGGGTTTGACGACCTGGACGCTACAGTGGCCTGTCGGGACATGGGCTACGGTGTCGGGGTCAGTCTGTGCTGCTCAGCGTTTGGCGACGTGGACTTCATGCTGGCTAGGACCAACATCCAATGTACTGGTCGTGAGGTCAGTCTGGCAGACTGTCCGTCAGATAAAGGGGTTGGCTACTGTGATAGCGGCACCTACGCCTCCGTCGTATGCTCGGACAAGGCGCCTTCACTAGGTAACCTATTGTCCACTCATGTAAAACATATTTAGTAAATTAATGTAATAGTAGTCTCATGCATTTATAGTTTAATATTATTAGTCCAATGCATTATTGTGTGTAATAATTGTTGTTGTATTTCTATTTTGCAATATGATATTCGTATTTGTATGATAAATTCTTTATTGTTATCAGTCTGTATCCCAGTCTGTATGTCTATGTAACGTCTATCGATAATCGAAAGTCTTTAACTGATAGCTAACTACATCTATATCGCATGATAAAATCTGGGATATTCATTTGACGTTCACATACTTTTATTTAGTATATAGCGATACGTTGACAACAGTTTGGTTTTCCTTGATATAATTAACCAGGCACTATTTTGTCTAGACTGTTACTTTACTTCCAGGCAGGTACTATACTTCTTTACGAATTCAAAACTAATTGATCTTGTTGAAAAAAACAATAGGTATGACGCAAATTTCTCTGTGGAGTCGAGAGAATGTTTTAATATTTTAAATGGACATTTTTTAATTTTTATTTTACTACTGATGTAATAAAATAACATATTATCTCCTGGAAGCTGTGCTTGCAAAGAATAGGAGTACAATATTGGCGTTACCGATCAGGTTTAACACTCAAACAAGTCTATACTGTAAAAGTTCCACAAGGAGAAGGTGCTATCGTAATAAACACGATACACATTTGTATCTTTATGTTAAATATACTTCTGGTACAGGATCGGTTGTGATCCTCTACACCAGACTCAAAAATTAAAAAAATATGTTCAAATTTTATTTCATGCTGTTTGTAGGTTACGGCCTGACGCTAGAGAACGGTCACTTCGGGCGAGTACAGGTCAAGTACTTTGACCACGGCGGTTACATTTGTGCTGAAGATTTTGACGACAATGACGCCAACGTGATATGTAAACAGGCTGGGTTCCTTGGCGGTTTCAGCTACCTGGCTAAGACCAAAGAAAAGTGGGTTCTCTTCAGCAAGGACATCCGCTGGCTCAGAAACCTCAATTGTAACGGCACGGAAACGCACATGGAACAGTGTGGAAAACTTAACTGGGGAAACGTAGGAAAATGTTCACAAAAGAAATATGCGGCGGCATTCTGTTATTTAGATAAAGGTAACGTACATATACTATTAAGTCCAGATATTTCTTCGGATACTTTTGAATTAAAAATAATGATATTTCTGTGAATCATGTTTTTACGGACTCAATTTTAATGACATATATCTTCTTTGTAAAACGTTTAACGATTCTGCAAATAACTGTTTGCGTGTCATGTTCCAGACAAAGTTGGTCACGAGCTAGAGTTGGTGGGTGGTAAAACACCGTCTGAGGGACTGGTCAAGATCAAGATCAACGGCACCTGGGGAACCATGTGTGCTTGGTCTGTAGGGAATTCGGAGGCCACGGTCCTGTGTCGTCAGAAGGGATATACGTACGGAGTGTACCTAACCTCCAGTGCCACGGTAGATGAAGGCCCGGTCTGGATCAGTGCCATCACATGTCTGGGTAACGAGTCGTCTATTTACGAGTGTATGGTGGACTCGTTGGGTGAGGAACCCATGAGAACGTGCTCGTCTCATAAACACGACGTCAGTATCAAGTGTTACAGCAACGGTTAGTACGACAACATTCTATAAATAGATAAGTCCGTGTATAGGCATAAATAAGAGCCAACCACTCTCCTTCAGGATTATCTCGATTTGAACGTAACGCCTTTTGCTATTCCAAGAGCGTCGAAATTATATCATGAACAAACATCATATACAATGCAAGATCGTCATATATTTATTTTATTCATATGTCGGTCAAAATATTTTACACGTTTCTCGAGGTTACGATAAAAACTGTATGCTATAATCTGAAACGTATTTTTCTAATGTAATTTTCAATCTTTGCAATTTTGTTTTACACATTTTGTCTTTCTCCCGAACCATGTGCAGTGTTAACTGTTCTAGTGTGCTTATTTCGGACGTTTTGTCTATCCTATACAGTGCGTCTGTCCGGAGTAGCCAAACTGTCTAACTACGGACAGCTACAGGTCTACAATGGGACAGGCTGGTACTCCATCTGTGACAAGGGCTTTGGTGAGCTGGATGCCCGAATAGCTTGTCAGTCTATGGGTTACCAAGATGGGCGTGCACAATGCTGCTCTGCACTTGGTAAAAAGTTCCCCTCTGCAAGACCCGTTGGCATCACCGACGTACAATGTATACTGGAAAACCGGAAGTTTAGCGACTGTAGCCATAGCTACGGAACTTGTGAGACCGGCCATTATGTGACACTTGTCTGTCTGGATAATGACACAGCGACCTACAGTAAGCATATTGTTGTATAAGATCTCTTTTGGACAATTGTATTAACCCACTTATTTCATACAAACTTGTTACCAAACCAATATGTTAGTGGACAGTATTGCTTTATATAGAGATGAAATAAACGGTCGCTTCGACTGCCCTACTGTAGAATAACATATCAAATTGCAAAATGCATTCGGCCAAAAGTTCACCTATTTTGCTGCAAGCAAAGGAAAAATTAATGCATTTGCTCAGTTGTGTTGGCTGAAAAAAAAAGTTTTGATTGTCTTGTCGAGTCAGCATAATGGCATACTTATGTATTATTACCATTATCTGTGTAGGCATGGAAGCTCGCGTGCCAGATTCCCTATTTTACGGCCCTGTAGAGGTGCAGCAGTATGGGATTTGGGGGTCAGTTTGTGACACAGACTGGGACTACAGGGACGCAACGGTGCTTTGTAGAGAGCTTGGCTACAAGAGCGGTAACGCATCCAAGGAGGCGGCGAGTTCGGACATCCCCACGGTACTGGGCAGTGTTCACTGTAAGGGGACGGAGAATAGGCTCCGTGACTGTCCTATGACCTCCTTCACAGATGACCACCTTTGTAATGGCAGAAACACACGGGCAGCGGTCGTCTGCTCCAAAGATAACGGTTTGTTTTCTTAACTGATATTCGGCTTTCCCCTCTATGTAGTTTCGAACACATATTCATTTTTACAACTTTCCTATGTTTACACACTGCAGTATGTTGAATGGCTAATCAAAATCAAAATACCTTCTATCAAATTAACACCTATATGTATTTGATTAAAAATGAATGTGATTGAGCTAATTCTTTTTGACGTCCCTGTTTTTACATGTGTGTATTATAGGTGGAGTCCAGTTCCGGATTGGTGACGAGGTGGACGGAAGTGGTCGGGCAGAGTTGATGGTAAATGGTCAGTGGGGTTCCATCTGTAACAGACTCTGGGACGACCGCGACGCCGACGTGTTCTGTCGACAGCTCCCGGACTATGTTGGGGGCATGGAGGTCCGCCCTAGATTGGAAGCTGCGCGTGACGTGAGCATCTGGATGACGCATGTCGACTGTCATAGTAACGAAACAAACTTCCTCGACTGTAAGGCGTCCTGGGGCCTGTCCAAGACGAGATATTGTAACCACGGGACTGACGCTGGTGTCGCGTGCTTCAAATCAGGTAGGTAAACGATTAGTGTTGTAGTTTCACGCCGATCAAAACAATATGGTTATATAGGGTCACACGACAGTGTTGACGATGGCAACACGGTTGTTTATTATAAAAAAATATGACAACCATTATTGTTTTTATCTTCAGTGAGATTGAACCGAGGCAACTACAAAAACAACGGTATCCTGGAGGTGTACCAAAAAGGATCCTGGGGTACTGTGTGCTCGAGTGGGTTCCACCAAACGGAAGCAGGTAAGCATGGCAGCTCATTTATACACCATAACAGTAATACAAGTGAAATGTCCAGATAATAGATTGCACTTTAAACAGCATGTAATGAGTAATGTCTTTCTATTTGTGATGTAGATGTGGCATGTCGGAGTTTGCACGGCTACCAGCACGGTATGCCATTGTGTTGTACTCCGTACGGGTACAGCTTCCGGAACGTCGCTGTGGGCCGGTTTGAGTGTGGGGGACAGGAAAATCACCTGACAGAGTGTAATCAGACCCAGGTGTATCGAGAGACCGGATGTCATTCTCAAGACTACACCTCCATCGTGTGTTACAACGGCACAAGAACTAAAGGTCAGTCATTATTGTACAATATTAAGAAAATAAAACTGGATTGTTAAATTGTGTTTCTTATACCCTATATATAGTTATTACGCCCTGAATCACGTTACCGTGTAAAGTACTTGCCATTGATTTTGACACATATAAATTATTGTAGTTCCTTTCCTCATGGCTTTTTTGCATGTTGGCGTTAGGCTAGTGTCACAAAACAATTGCAAAATACCAACAAGTAAACTTGTATTATTACCATTGTCATTGTTGGAAAATGATTGTTATAAACCCATTTCGGAAGAAGTACATACACTCACATAATGGGATGCATTTTACAGAATTACGGTTGTTCGAATTTGAATGTATTCCAATAGGAATAAGAAAAATAAAAAAAATGAAGGATGAAACTCAAGACCTAGACATTGCAAAACCAACATCTTACAATTTTTCCATGCAGAAATGAGCAATTTTAAGCATGAAAATGAGTGTCCATTTTATGGGCCGCAAAGTCTGTGAAAAACGTTATAGGGGAACTTATTCTAGGTACAAACTCGAAGTCAAAAAACTACATTTGGTTGCTTACACTTCTAAATGGAAGGGATGATACTCCAGGTCAATAAAGCTCGAAGTTGAACTCTTTTATTATAACAATTATAACTGATACAGTTGAGCCCATTACTTGAATTAATAACCTTACGGACGCTTCCCTTGTAGACTACTCCATTCAGCTGGTAGGTCGCTCCTCATACACGGGACAGGTGAATCTGACTTACCTAGGAGTGGAGGGGAGGATATGTGTAGACGGCTGGGACGACGCCGACGCTAAAGTCGTATGTCACGAGTTGGGCTACCCCAACGGCATGGCCTACCACCACTACAAGTCCGACCTCGTCTTCTTTGAGTACAGTGGCCCCTACTGGACCTCCAAGGTCAACTGTACCGGAAACGAATCACGCTTATCCGAATGTCCTCATGTAGGTTTAGGGCAGGTCAAGTCCTGCTTAAACAATTCGTATGCCGGAGTCCTCTGCTACAACAACGATGGTAAATGGTTTTCTTTTGAAAAGTATTCACTTAATTTCGATAGTGACGGATTTTATTGACATATTAGAAAACATGCGACATATTCAATGATTTGAATTACTTTTTGAATGAAACGTCTTTCATAAGGGATCAACAGAGATTCACGTCATATTAAGGTTGTGTCAAGTCTTTGCATTACGTCATTGGAAATGTTTATGTAACGATTGATGTCGGTCATACATGAACAATTTCGCTCTACTGAGTGACTTCGGTGCTTTGACACACCAGACTAAGCATATATATATACACACAAGAAAAACCACTGACTTTGTTTTGCGAACATAGGCGAGGGAGAAGGGGGATTTCTATACTTCTATCCTGGTTTTCTTATAAGGTGTTAAACAGTTCAGCGTAAATAATGCAAAACATTATTATTTTGCTTTGTACTCTATTGTATATTTCCAGTGTAATAATTTGGACTGCTATATACCACTTTCTTACATATTGCACTCGCAGTCCTGTCAAGTATGTTTTTAATAAACACAATAATGTAAAAATAGGATCAACCAAAAACTGTGATAAAAATGTCCTCATTAACTTATTACTTGAAGCCAATTGGGAAAAACGTTTTTTTGGTAAAAACCTTGAAGAATCTTGGTCTGCTTTTAGAGACATTTTTACAAGAACACTTGACAGCATGGCACCTGTAAAGGAAATAAGGCTGAAACAAAGGACACGGTCATGGATGTCTTCTGATATTTTAGATAACATTAATTAGAGAGACAAATATTTGCATAAATTTAATAAATATGGTAAATCTGAGGATTATAAATCCTTCTGCTATTTTCGCAGTTTGACACAGCGACAATGTAAAAAAGCCAAAGCTAATTAGTTTGAAGAGCAAATAGCTGACAATAAAATAATTCAAAAGACCTGTGGAAAAAGTTCAAAAATCTCCGATATGAGAAAGATCCCAAATCAGATGGAAGTGTGGTCCTTGAGATTGATGGTACTAATTGCCATGATGGTTTGAATATTGCCAATCATTTAAATGAATTTTTCACAAATATTGCATCTAAATTGGTGGAAAAGCTTCCTAGTCCCTCGGGAATTTACCATTCGTCTTCTACCCTTGTAAATAATTTTTATGCTGAAAGAAATCACAATCAAAATACGTTTTAATTGAAACATGTTTCAGAAGATTTGTTTTTAAATAATTATGCAATCTTAATAGTGGAAAAACTACAGGTCTAGATGGTATTCCTGTCAGACACTTGAAAGATGCAGCACCAGTTTTAAAAGTTAAAATTACATTTTTTATAAATATGTCTATATCGGAGGGAAAGGTTCCTGATGAATTAAAACTTGCCAAGGTCAAACCTC
Source organism: Chlamys rubida (assembly GCA_032359455.1). Taxonomy (NCBI): domain Eukaryota; kingdom Metazoa; phylum Mollusca; class Bivalvia; order Pectinida; family Pectinidae; genus Chlamys; species Chlamys rubida. Next base: position 9,672 of record JAUMHH010034625.1, read on the forward strand.
TTTTTAAAAAGAAAAGTCGACTGAAAGCAGAAAACTACCGTCCAATAAGCATACTCAATATTGTTTCTTTACTAGAAAAAGGCAGCTTGAACTATTTTTGTCAGATAATAATTTGCTGTACGAATTCCAATATGGATTCAGGTAATCTTATTCAACAGATTCCTGTCTTATAGATCGTTTTGATCACATAAAATCTCAAACATCCAATGGTTTATTTACGGGTATGGTACTTCTCGATCTACAAAAAGCTTTTAACACCGTCAATCATGAAATTCTCCGTGACAAATTAAAAATTATGGGTGTCGAATCAATCTCCTGGTTTAAATCCTATTTATCTGACAGAAAGCAAGTTGTTCATATAAACAATGTAACATGTAATGTAGGATATGTAACTTGTGGAGTACCACAAGGAAGTATTCTGGGTCCTCTTTTGTTTTTAACATATGTTAACGACATGCAAATCAGTATTGATTCTTACTGTAAGTTGCTATTGTATGCTGATGATAGTACTATACTTTTCTCACATAGGGATCCCAAAG
>JAUMHH010034636.1:0-10210 GCA_032359455.1 Chlamys rubida
CAATGGTTTTGTCAAAGATAATTTATCAGCAAAATTTAAAATATGTAACAGAACTTTTGGAGGGCAGTGTATAACTCTCTCACAGTGTGGCCAGGACACTTCTGTTGACCAGGTAGCTCAATTGGTTAGAGTGATAGTATAGCAATCTGAAGTCCAGGGTTCAAATCCCAGTCTAACCCCGTTGATTTTTTTTATACTTAGAGCACTGTTGTTGATTATATAGACTTTATTTCATCTTTATTATTTCTCATAAAAGTCCCGTAAGGTACGGTTTTCTTTTCAGAAAGGATTTATCAAAACTATATAGTCATGTCAGAAAAACAGTTTCCAACACTTTGTTACAGTTATTGGCAGTGGTACGGGGATCCTTAAGGCTTCTGATGCTGAATAACATTTTGTTTCTCTGTCACCGTTTGTCTGGCATTGTTGCTGCATACAAAAGGGTGTATGTAGACAGACTTAAAAGAGGTTTTACTCTACATACTGTGTCCTATTGGTACACCTATACTTTGTACCGAGGTGTCTGATTCGTGTATAAACCCACGGCCAGTGCTAGGAGTATGTGCTCATTTAACCCCTTTATAAATATCATACAGGTACCCTGGGCTTATTTCAGGTAAAATACGGTAGAGGTAAAGCACTTTAAAACATACATCGTTGTTACTATTTTTGAATATTAAATCGTCTTCCTGATCATGTAACTATCAGAATTAAGGCACAGAGAATATTTTGATAAAATTTGAAATTTGATCAAAGGAAGTGAAGTGAAACCCAAAACTCAGCAAATGTTTGCACCAAGTTTAACCAACCAGGTACGGAAAAGTAAAAAATAAATACACAACTTGTTTTTTCAGAATAACATTTCAAAGCTTGATTTCTAGAACTGATAAATGGATGCCAATTATCAGAGAAAATAGTACAACCAATTTGAAAGATGGGTGAGCTAAGAATGAATTCAAGCAGACAGGCTGTTTCAGGAACCCATCAACTTCTCATCTTATTAAAATACCAGTCTATTTCTTTGAGTGAAACATTCAGCTGGATTTCTGACGCTTTTTCTGACTTTACTGCTAAATGAGTATGGTTTGTATTGGACTGAAGTCTGTGTAACAGAACAAAAAAAACATAAAAAAAAAATTAAAAATGCCTACGAAAAAAAAGACTGATTCTCGATCAAGGCGTCACTACTTCACAGTTCTTCAGAAAAATTGTTTTATTTTATGTGACTCGATATAATGCCCCTCGTTTACCGCCAACATATTTCAATGTCCCTTTTTCTGGTTTTCTTACGAATTCCTTTATATATTTCCCTCAATTTATTGCCAAACCCCTTTACAATGCAAAATTTCTCTTGACAAATGGTGGCAATATAACGTGGTTTTACTGTGTATATATATCATGTAAGAAAGGGTTTTGAGTCATCTCACAAAATATTGACCATAGATACGGTCTTAGGTTGTGTACTTAATTCTTTTAGTGAACTATTTAGATATTGTGACGTTTAGTTCCGTCTGTCAATTATTATTTTTTTGCATTATTTTGCAAAGAACTTTCATTATTGAACTGCTTTCAGTTGGCATTCATGGGCATTATGTATGCCAAACTGGACACAGGCTACTTCAATGAAGCATGCCAGCAATTCATGTTGGTTTTGCCTTTGCCCATGCAGTTGGCATTCATACTGTCCATGAATACCAACTGAAAGCAGTTCAATACTTACATTTACTATTTTTGGAATCTGTTTATCTCATAGAAAATTCCATTACACATGTTATTATTCAGCACGAGTTCAAATAATGTATTTGTCACATTGAATAAAATGAGCAGCCATCTGTCCAGGGAGGGTCAGTGGTACCCAACGTAACAATTACGACGTCATAACTATGATGAGGTCAGCAATCGGCCAATGGCATTCATAGCCTATATGAATGCCATCTGAATGTGGTAGCTAGGGTTATATAGTGGCAATGCCATACGATGGTAATGTAACTAGCAAGAGTACTTGTCACACATTAAAAACAGGAAGAAACAAAAAGAACTCTCTGAGGGAAGGGAAGTATTTTAGTTACTTGGATTTGACCTAGACTGACATGGCAGGTGTCATGTTACAGTTTTTTTAGACACGTTGGTATTCTCTTGTTATTACTTGTCTACCTATTTCTTATATGATCTGTTCCTACCTCTGACAATATTATTTCCAGATCAACTATATAAAGAGTTTGACCAGCCCTGGACTGCACTTACATGGTTACATTTGATAAAATATTTATTTGAAATTTAAATGGTTTTGACTGTCTGAAACAGATTTCAAACAGATATCTCACTTTTAGTGGTTACAATTTGTAGGTAATGATTTTAAATAATGTTTAACTTTTAAATGGTCACAATTCAGAGGAAGTCATTTGAGATTTAACAAAATCACTTTTAAGCTGTTATTCAATCAATAGAAATTGATTTAAAATTCAAGAAAAATTAATTTCCAAATATAATGTATTTATAATTGGTAAAAACTAATTTAAAACTAGTAAATTTACTTATAAATTGTTTATAAAATTGGTAAAAAAAACATGAAGGTTTTATTTCCAATGAGAAGCACTTTATACCGGAAAACTTTCACCTTTGCCAATAAGGTCCATGTTCGCCTGATGTTAATTTCGCCATTCACATGTAATTACTATATATTGTATGTTGTGTACTAAAATTTGATATTATGATAAATTTGCCCTCATTTGGGAGGCGAAAAAGGCGTAAGATATAAACTGCAGCGAAACTTTCCCGATATAGTGTACTTATTTTAGCTTCTTACTTCCGAAACTTTCCCGATATAGTGTACTTATTTTAGCTTCTTACTTCCGTGGTGAGGTGCATGATTTATATGTGGTTGTGTAGTCCCGATCTCTAAATCGGCTTGGTTGATAAAGGAGGGGCCTTATCTGCTCCAGAGGTATCCTGATGACAGTGCATTACACAATCTGTATCTCCCAGGGGGGTCTATCTTACATGCATCAACCACATTCCTCCCTCTAAGATGGAAACCTGGATATCAGATTGCCACAGTTTGGACTGGTTATCATGATTGCATGTGTTACATGTTCATCTACAGGAGAGGTCAACATGCATCCAGGTCATATCTCAACGAAATCTCTCTGTGTTACCGACTGAATATCTACCATCATTTCCCCCATCTTGAATTATGGTATGAGTTATTTTGTCTTGGGTAAAGGCAGATTATAGAAATTTATTCCTAACATGAGGCAAATAAAGTATATGGCAATTTCCTGAACTTTATCCTGGCTTAAAAAAGCAGCTGGCTGTCGTCTAGTAAAGTTATACAAGGTGAGTTTTTGCTGTCACTCCGACATGTTTACAAATCAATGTTTACTATGTCTATGTAGGAATGTGATCTAGGGGTCTTCTCAGTGATAAATATTTATCATAATATTTATCATAAATCCAGAAATGTAAAAAAGTCTTTAAACTATGTTACGTCACTTTTAAGGATCCCCGTACCACGGCCAGAAAATGTAACTAAGTGTTGGAAACTGTTTTTACCGGCATGGCTATAGCTTTGATAAATCACTTCTGAAAAGAAAACCATAGCTTTCAGGACTTTTATGAGAAATAACAAAGATGAAATAAACAAAATATAATCAACAACATTGTTCTGAATGTAAAAGATCATCGAGGCTAGACAGCGATTCTATCCCCGAACTTCAGATTGTTATAATATCTCTCTAACCGATTTAGCTACCTGGTCAACGGAAGTTTATACAAACAGACGTTAAGGGGAGGTTACTGTAAGTAAGAAAAACCACAGTGAGATGGGACAAGGATCCTTAAATCTAGGGATACTGCATACATTTCTATGACTATAGCTTGGAACTATTATAATAAAAATATGGTTCTAGTAAAATGATGTACAAATTAACAGATTGCCAAAATTTGTCTTGATATATTGAGATACATGATCCGTTTCCATGGTAATTGCTTTTTCTCCCTGTGTATCGCCCTTGACCTTGGCACGATGTTAAACGGAGTGACAGATGGAGGAAGTGTTTCCTGAGGACTGATATCTCTATCTGTAGGCTAAATGTAGTCCCTATCTATGACAGGTAAATCGACGTCGGGAATGCGATATCTATTTTTTCAGGAAGTTTGAATTATAAGTTTGATAAAGATATATCAAGGTAATCTATCAGAGCCGACATTGAAGATAGCTTTATTAACAGGAAAACTTCTTTTTTGATTATCTAAATATGTTGGGGGTTTTTTTTTTGGGGGGGGGGGGTTAATGAATTCTGTAGAGTCACTGTGTTCTGTAGTCACTGTGTTCTGTAGTCACTGGGTTCTGTATATTCACTGGGTTCCGTAGAGTTACTGGGTTCTGTAGAGTCACTGGGTTCTGTAGAGTCACTGGTGATCCGACACATGTGCGTGTTCCTGATAGCTGATGCCATACCGTTTGTGCACTCACATTTGTATCACGACCTTGCTATCTTGCACATGCCAAAAACTTGTACATTTTTTCTCTGTCTTACAGGATATATATATTTAAGATAACATCATAATTTGTTTCTGATGGCTGGGGTCTCGATATGGTCGTAGGTTTCTCCAAATCATATGACTTCTGATGTATTTTGGATAGCACGATAATTTGTCGAAGATAAATCTAGACCTGGTCGTTAATTTTTTGTGCAATTTTATAGGAACTTGGACTTATTGCTGGATAAGATCAAAATCTGTTCCGAGTGTGTAGTTTAGAAATATTGGATTTGAAAATTTGTTGTCAAAGAATGTCAAAGACTTATCTCATGTATGTAATCGGAAAGATGAGAAGACTGCTTATCCCAGATTTAAAAAAAAATAAAAATGATTATATAAAATAACATGTGATAAAATGTTCATCTTCTGAGTTTAACAGGACATGATGACGCAACCTGTCTAATCTGACACCATGGGGAAACAGCATATCAGTCAGATTAGACAGGTTGTCAGATTATACAGGTCTTATTTGACACTTTCTTCAGGAAATGAGATACTAGCATTATGTTGGATTAAATACTGGGTGTCGTAGTACTAATGGGTCAGATTAAACTGGTTTTGCTGTGTTGTTTCTTTGTGTGTCTGTTGATCAATACAACACAGATTGTGAAGTGGGAACTAAATTATTTAAATTAGGCTACGGTGTAGTACTGCAGGTGTGCAGTAGTAATTAGCAGTTAGGTCTGATTAATTGTAGCTCAAATATAGAATCCTGACAAAATGATAATTATACATGTAAATGTGATCACTTTTACACAAAACTCCAGTATCTGTTTTCTCTGTGTTATCTTGTATGGTTACCTTTGCCGAGGGAAAGACAGACTACACGCGCTAGCACTATGACGTCACGACGCACTTTTGCATAATTGACCTCTGACCTTTGATTGCATCATCACTACATGTGTACTCTATAAATACTGAAAAAATATTAAAAGTATCAAAAATATTGTTAACATTGTGCTTTAAATGGATTTCTGATTTCATGTTCAGGGTTTATCACCCCTATAGAATTAACACAATTGTATTCATGCGTATCATGGAATACAAGCAAATGAAGTTCACAGAATATTGACACTGGCATATTTATTTTGAGTATAGGAGAAAACGAATCAAACATAGGTATGGTCCGTTGACAGGGAAATCTCAACCCTCGGGTAAGAGTTTGGCTGTCTAGCTGTGCTGAGTGCTGGACAGCCAAACTGTTACCCGAGGGTTGAGATTTACCTGTCCACAGACCACACCCATGGAAGATTCTATAAGTCTGTTATGTGTCAGGTGGAAGGGAAAAGAATTTGTCTATTATGTGTCTGGTGGGAAGGAGCAGTTGTTGCTAATGGGGTAAGAGTTTTGGGGGTTATGAATAGGCCTGTAGAGTAAGATGGAGGGGGTACATTGGTCATCAGTAACTTACGATATTTATAAACAGTATATTAAAAGAAACATATTTTGTTTAAAAAAAAAAAAAAAATATAAAATGTATTTAAATAATTGATGAGGTATGCCTGGACTCTAATTAAAACCGAGTGATTAATATTTGCTTTAAGGCTTATGATTTCCTCCACCTGACAGACGGAGACTGGGATAGCGTGTTCCCTGAGATTCCAGCAATCCTCTTCAGTCTCTAGTGGGCTGTACTACCTCCAAGCTCGGGGGATACCAATCATTCATGGATATAATTAGATCCTCTCAATTACTCCCCTCTGGAACCTCATAATTAGGGGGCCCCAAGTGGGGAAAGTCTTACCTAATGTATCAATCAGACCTGTGGGGATTTTGTGTTAGGTGTTTTCACATTACCTGGGCATTTTATTGGTACATAAAGGAGCAGAAAATGTACAGTTATGATATGTTTATGATATCGCTGTTTTAATGTTCTGAAAAATTGTATTAATTTTAAATTTTGTATTCTTAATTTCTGACGATGGAGACTTGTTAGAATTGGAGGGAAAGTAGGAAAAAGACAACATCAACTATGTACAACTAAATTGTTCATACATATAATTTATTGAAGTTTCAGATTCATGCATAGGGTTGTTTTTATCAAACTTCCCCATCAGTATATTCACTATAAAGTATCATATATCAAATACGATACCCTTGAAGATATACAATTTAACATTTTTGATAGACTGGCCCCTGTCTCTAGAATATTGAATCATTTAGATAAAAAATAGCTCTCATAATTGTGATCTCTTGGATGTCTGATTCTAGATCAAGTTCTCAATCTAGGGGGAGATAGTAGTTAAATGCAGCCATTTAATTTGTCATAAAAACTTTTGGGCTGGTAGCCAGTCTACATTTTTGATACAGAGATACATGTCATATATGTCTCTGTCTCATTAGTTAACTAGGTAGACTGATTCCGGTCTTGTCAAGTACAATTTTGTACATGTACTTCCGTAGTATTTGGCATAGCAAATGTAAGCTACTGAGAAACCTGTCTGTACCACTAAGGCAGATATTTCTGTTCGTAAAAGCCAGGATTTTGTTAAGCACAATTTCAATGTACAAAGGATAAAACTTGTGTAATCTGACACAATGGAGGGTTCAGCAAACTGCATTAAGTAAACAGAGTGTCAGACTATACAGAGGTTATATTTGGTAATTTATTACGAAAATGGGATCACATCTTTATATTGGAAATGATGAAATGTCGGAATATTCACAGGTCAGATAAGATAGGTTTTTACTGTAGAAGGTCTTCTAAGACCTGGTTGACTTTCTGGTTTAGACAACTCTCCTAATTATACAGGGTTCTGTTAAGACAAGTTATGTTATATATTTACTCATTTACCCAAGAAATTTCACAATGAATTATTCCAATGTTTGAATTGGGAGAGTTCAAATGTGTCTTCAGGGGTGAATGAGTTAAATGAATACTTGTATACCAGGTAATTTTCACCGCAGTTTAATTATTTGCCATTCGTAAAGAGGGCAAATTTATCATTACAGCAAAATTAGTAAACAACATAATATACATAGTAATTAAATGTGAAGGGCGAATTTAATATTGGGTGGAAATGGATTTTACCGTCAAAGGGCGAAAATTTGACATTATACAATTTATCAGGTAAACAGGAAAGCAATAAGTTATGCGTAAAAATGTATTTATCTATTTAAGAGTGTTATTGAGAAATTATGTATTTCTGAGATGATTATCTTCAAGAAACTTCTAAAATAGTTTTTAATAGTTTTGTGTTTTGATTTTTCAAGTTCAACCATTATCAATCGGTACTTTCACCAGTTCAAGAATAATCTATACGACTGATCATACAGTAAAAAATATAAATTGTTCACCCAATACGAACAATACTATAGAAACAATATTATGAGAACAGTTGTTTGGAATGTGATATTATATAAATAATATGTTTGTAATAAATAGCTCTAAAGACTTTGGTAAGGATAGGTAAAATGCATTGATGTTTTTTTTTGAATATCTGTAGATTGACGTCATAATCAATTTTACTGATTGAGACTTAATAACATACAAATGTAAAAATTATTTTTATATATATATATTGATATAAACAAGACAACAACGGTAATTAAATAAACAAAATATCACTTAATATAATTATATCCCTATTGGTGGCCTCATCATCTATGAAACCATCCTCAGAATTTCTCATGTATTTCCTATTATTATGAAAATATGTGTGCGTTGGTGTAATAAAGTGCCTCAGGTTGGACTTAAAAATGTGTATCCGCCACGCGAGTTCCCCCGTGTGGGGCCTCCTGGGCGAGATGTCTTGGTCAGGTTCGACTTTCACTGCTGGCATGGGAGCAGGCTAAGCAGCAACAGTGAGTCTGACTAATCACTATTTGTACCACATGACTTCACACCCGTTCATCAACAGCCCCGCAACAAAATCATTTGGGAAATACCACACAATTTTTATCCATTTGGATTAATTTTTGGACAACTTATATTCAAAATTTGGTAAGTTTTCCAGTTTAAATTACTTGAAATGATGATGTTTTGTTTGTCTGGTTTTGCCTGACTTCCTGATATTGGGTGTATAGTATATACCTTTGGTAGGATCGAGCTATGTAACATGGCTGCCTCTATATAACTGCAGCCACTATAGCAGCAGGATCAAGTTTCAAAGTAGCAAATCATTTTGTATATGTATTATATAGAAGCCCATTGTGTTAGCACAGAATGTGCTGCCATAAAAGTTCTCTATTGCTTCTGTGTTACCCTGCTACATAGCTGCTATTATATATATACCTGATCTTTATTGATCCTACCTGTAATTCATTCATTATTTATATCAGTAAAAAAAGGCTTCAAAAGTTCATTAATTCTGAAATACAAATTTAATTTTCAAGATCATGTGAATTATTCTTTTTCATTTCTGTTTGTACATAATTTGAGTTTCTAGTGCCATTTGGGTATCCCACAGATATATACATTAGTAGTTGCACATACATGACCCTCTGATTTGAAGATGGTCAATAGTAAGGTATACATTGATGGATTTTAACATTGGGATATGTTCACTTGTTGCATTAGGTGTCAGGCCATGTACATACATGGTGTACACACCGGTGGATCTTTGTATATTGGTAGAAACTGTTTACTTCACAGTATAAGAATTTACCAATTATTTGGCAGTCTGTCAGAATCCAATTTTACAGCATTCCAAACATGCTGCCACTGTTTTATTAAAACTCTCAATTGCCAGAACTTACAGGGAAGTTCTTACAGACGGCTACGGTGTATACCTGTATATACATGTTGATTTATAGTTGACTGGGGGATATGTAATATAGGATGATTGCAATTGTTTATGGCTGCCTCCATCTCTTTCCTCCCTCCCTCTCTCTCTTCCTTCTCCTCCTCCCCTTCCTCCCTCTCTTTCCTTCCTCCCTCTCCTCTTCCTTCTCTTCCTTCTCTTCCTTTCCCTCCTTGTCCTTCCTCCCTCCCTCCCTTCATCCTCCTTCCTCCCCCTTCCTCTCCCTTCTCCCCTTCCTTCCCCCTTCCCACATTTCTATCAAATGTCAACCTATTTCTGTTCTCTTAATACACATTGGAGATTTTGATGTGTGTTATTTCCACATCAAATTGTTTTAACCACATGTGGGTTCATTTATATTGTATGGTCATGTCCATAGAAATCGTTTTCGACAGTCCCCACAAAATGGTCCACCTTTTTCCTACAGTCCCATCATAAAGGTCTTTACCTTGTTCTTACAGTCCCCACATAAAGGTCTACCTTGTTCTAACAGTCCCCACATAAAGGTCTACCTTGTTCTAACAGTCCCCACATAAAGGTTAACCTTGTTCTTACAGTCCCCACATAAAGGTCTACCTTGTTCTTACAGCCCCACATAAAGGTTTACCTTGTTCTTACAGTCCCCACATAAAGGTCTACCTTGTTTCTACAGTCCCCACGTATAGGTCTACCTTGTTTCTACAGTCCCCACGTATAGGTCTACCTTGTTTCTACAGTCCCCACATAAAGGTCTACCTTGTTCTTACAGTCCCCACATAAAGGTTTACCTTGTTCTTACAGTCCCCACATAAAGGTCTACCTTGTTACTACAGTCCCCACATAAAGGTCTACCTTGTTCTTACAGCCCCTACATAAAGGTCTACCTTGTTCTAACAGTCCCCACATAAAGGTTAACCTTGTTCTTACAGTCCCCACATAAAGGTCTA
>JAUMHH010034647.1:0-10209 GCA_032359455.1 Chlamys rubida
CCCCCGCCCCCCCCCCAAGTCTGTATCGTTCAATTGCTAGGCAGACACAGACACCTGTACGTGTCCTCACTGTCCTAAACTCACCTATCGCACGTGCATGTAATGCGGCACGTGCTGAACTCTGACCTGGACTTTCCCATTGCATGCACTCATTTACATAACTATGATAAATTTATTTATCTGTCACTAGACTCAGCTACCAGTCCCTATATTTCTATAAATCATCTGTCACTTGACTCGGCTACAGTCCATATATTTCTAATTATCTGTCACTTAACTGGCTACACTGCCTATATGTTGTTAACTATCTGCCCCTATAGGCTCAGTTCATTTAGGGGAAACAAATATGAAGTAAGTTGTAAAAAATAAGGTTTGCCTTCCTATAAATTAGCTTCCCTATTAGTTCCAAAGCCATGCTTACTGTACCTGAAACACATTTACTGTTTTGTTTGGCCTTTACACAGATATATATATTGCTTTGTTTGGCCTAATCCATCGATCTCTTGCCATCAATGATTTAAAGTGTGAACCAGGATATATTTAGAGATAAAATAGGAACACCTTGCATTGTGTTTGATCTAAAAATAACCAATGTTGGGACATAGCTGCAGGTTTTTTCTCACACCTGTCCTGATCAATCTGACGCCCGCCCAGGCCAGTAACTATGACATATGACCGACGACTCAGAACCGACGGCTCAGACAGGGCTAGAACCTTTCCCCCCAAATCTTGATTAGACCTGATAGATTTGACACTTGCTGACAAAAGACAGATATTGGAATTTCCTTTCCTATCTTCATGGGTGACATACTTTAGTATAGTCTGTATCAGATTTCTCAATTCAGGTTGATTATGGTGGCAACACAATGCTATAAATGATAGCAGCAATTTATCTGATATGAAACATACCCGGCATCAAAGTGATTTATGCGAGGATGTGCATGTATTGTCCAGGTCCTTTGTTCCGGGGGATGGGGAGTCGCATGCTCATGCATGAATGTGACCACACGACCCTGATAATGCACATGCATCATCATGAGAGGAAAACTGTTTATCTGTAGAACAAGGGAGGAACATGCTAGCGTGGCTCATAGGGTCACTGATGTCTGTCATGTATGATATCAAACCCAATCTTGTCCCAGGGGCTACTTCAGGGTTTAGAGACTGCAATAACATTTCAAAAATGTGCATATTAATTTCAGAATTTGTCAATTTAAATATATATCAATATTTAGAATATAGCAAACAGTATTTTTCACTTTCCAGTTCCAGTGAAATTACTGCTGAACGTGGGATGCATATATATGTACAAGTGTTTATTTTTACCCTATGTTAGTATAGAGGTAATATTTATGATTACCCCCCAGTGGGCCCCTCCCTGATGGTGACTTGGGAGAAAACAATGCCAGAGATAGTGGGGAGGGGGGATTCAGGGAGGGGAGTGTGGTCTCCCTCATGTCTGAGGGTCATGGTAACATTAAACCCTGATGATAGAGGAGTCTAGAAATTTCATATACTGAGACAGACAAAATTTCAGGGCTGGGCATTTTTGAATGTGATTTTAATATAATTACTTAATTTACTGTACTTACCTGTTATCATAAATGCAGATCAGTGCTTTTGCTTTGAGAAATAAATATATTTAAAAATGTAAATCTATGTCATATAGAATTATATTGTAAATGTTCATTAATATTCATTTAACTGATGTAAAAAGCCCTTATTTGGATAAAATGTTTAAATGTTGAAGTGTAAAAAAAAAATTGTAATTGAAATGAAAACAAGTTTTGTTCGTTTAATTTGACATGGATTAATTCATGCAAGTAATAAACCTGTATAAACTATCTGAACCATTTCTTTACACATGAATGGTTGGGCTTTTTACTGAGCATGGGCTTATTTGTGGTAAATTTTACTAAATATACGTTACCTTTAAGTGAAGGGTGTTCATGACATGAACTGTGGTGTAAAGTGTTGCTCCCGGAAACAGAACATGCTGCACTGGTTGAACTTAGAGAAAGTGCAGTTGACAGAGATAAAAAGTGCAGTAATTTAATGTTACGTGTACGCCGCACAGGTGCTGTTCAAAGTCTAATGCTCTGTCCGCTGTGCCGAGCCACCCTTTCTTCGTTATGATAAAACACGGGGTTGATTAGGGTAATACATACACGTAGGTTGATGAAATAATAATTACAGACACTATATTATAGTAAATTGCCGCTTATATACCAAGAATAATAATAAAGGGTTGTAAATTAGTGTAGTTATAATCCAGATCAGTGTGATGCTACTAATGCTAATGTAAATAACCATCTGACAGTGCGTAAATATGTACCTGCTAATTAGATAATCATGCTAATTACCTAGTTATATATTATCACACCTGGAGGCAGCGGTGGTGAATATTGAGGTAAACAGTACTGGTACAGACTGATATCTGATATTTCTTGTTACTCAATGCAAGTACATACACAGTGTATCTTAGAGAGTAGCTTTCTCCATCAAGCCCCACTGCTTCAGTATTTTCATCCCTCTTTCATTTCAGAGTGCTGTCTTACGACAGTGACTTTTGGAATCCTTTTCTTAATGGGATAGTTTGAATTTTCAAAATAATTTGTTGAAAAGTTCCCAAATTAATCTTTTTAAAAGTTTAAAAATTAAAATGATAAAAATATTATTTTGATAGGATGAGTAAAATTCCTAATTTACATTATTGTGCACAGTGTTTTTATCCTCTCACCCCCGGGCACATTTCCGAAGGAGTTCCGAAAACCAACATGTTAGAGCTATCTAAGCTCCAACATTTCTGGTCTTCACAACGCAACTTATCTCCAACCGTTCATCCGACAATATATCATCTCTTCATGAAAATAGAGTTAGTAGCTATAGCGTTAATGGAGACCCGTTAATGGAGACCCCGTATTTAGATAGTAGTGCCCTCTATAGTATATCTACACTGCTCTCCCTCAGACCAGTACATTATTAATGAGCATGAAATTAAATTAGGGCTCTAGTGCCACAGGAGAGTGGCCGGTAATGATGGTCTATACAAGTCTACATGTATTAGTAATAACAATGTAGTCTGTGTATACCCTACACATAGAATACACAGAAATGATAGCTATCCACACAAACTTAGAGCCAATGATATAAGCCCAGTATGCGTACAGTCTGATCAGGGCTCATCAATGCAAGGTCTCAGGGTTCCGGGGACATTTACCCACCTCTGCCCCCAGAAAGAATAAATTCAGTAAATTTATTTGACTGTATTTCCTTGAATTATTGCTGGTAAATTTATTTCTCCATACTTTTAAGCCTTCACCCTAAAATTTACAAATTAGAGTTGTTTCTAATAAAATAGTATTTGTTCCCATTAAGGCATTTGACCCCTTTTCCCTCCACTCTTATTGGAACCCGGGGATCTTGACTATAGTTGAAACTGTATTTTTTTTTGTGAATTGGTGGTGATATACCCGTGCTTTAAAATCTTTATCCAAAAAATTTCAACTGAGGGTCTTATAAAATCTTTTTCTGCCATATTCGAAAATCCAAAAGTTCCCATTAACACATTTGACCCTTTATCCCTCCACTTTTATTGCAGCCCTACCATGGCCATGGATTCCCCGGACTTGCCACAGGTTAAAAGTGGCACTATGATATTATGTATTGCATATATATATGAAAAATTAATACCATAATAAAATCAAATCCATTTATTGTCAGTATGAGGTGTAGGGTTCCTTCACGTCTCAGTATTGATCACACAGAATGCTGAATGTAATAACTGAAATTTCAGTGTTTTATTGGAAATGTATTGTAATAATTATAACAATACACCGGAGAACAGCAATACAAATCGTTTTGTAATTTATAAAACTAGGATGATGACATTTTCAATGTTTAAGGGATCGCTATGGCATTTACATCTTTAGCTCTCGGCTGACTCATATTTTTTTTTAAAATGCTGAATTTTAAACAATAGGATATCATATGTCAACAGCTTTTCATGATCTTGTTTGTTTAAAAGGGTGATTTATGTGAAAATACAATTTTCACTTTTTTTTTTTTTGGTCCTTATATTATGCAATCCAATATTAATGGGCATAAATATCCTAATAATCAGACCTATTGTACCATGAGATTTAGGATTTTTTCATCCAAACTAACATTAACCATAACACTGAGCTGCCATTTTATTAGGGTATATACCACGGTAGTGTTACCCATGAATTCATCCCATCTTGTCACAATTCATTGATTATCATCATGACTCTTCATCAAAGTGAAGGTTCGTACTGACCTTTTCTAGTTTCAAATTTAAAGTTGGGTCCCAACCCAATCAGCTAACAACAATGTTGCTATTTTATATGTAAGACCTATTTATCAAATGTTATTGGTTGAGTCTCCTGCAATTTTTTTTACTTTGGGACAGTGACTCTGTCAATGGGGACACTGATCAGTTGTATTGATGTGTTGATATTACACTATGCTCATATATAAGCCCACCCATAATGTAACAGAATTTGCATTTCCAAGAAATTTGGGGTATGTTTGTAAGTTTGAATAAGAAATATTCATAGTTTGAAGTAAAACACTTCAATTAAATACACGCTTACGATGTATGGTGGGATTTTGTATACACTTACGATGTATGGTGGGATTTTGTATACACTTACGATGTATGGTGGGATTTTGTATACACTTGCGATGTATGGTGGGATTTTGTATACACTTACGATGTATGGTGGGATTTTGTATACGCTTACGATGTATGGTGGGATTTTGTATACGCTTGCGATGTATGGTGGGATTTTGTATACGCTTACGATGTATGGTGGGATTTTGTATACCCTTACGATGTATGGTGGGATTTTGTATACGCTTACGATGTATGGTGGGATTTTGTATACACTTACGATGTATGGGGGGATTTTGTATAAAAGCTAACAATTTCATGTCCCTTGGTGTTTATTGCAAAAGTAGTATTAATGTATTTATATGTCATCATGATTCCTGCTCCGAGAAAAACGGTCCCTGGGGTGTTTATTATGATATATATTACCAAAGCCAAACACATTTTTATGGGATCATATTTATATTTATCATCGGAGAGGTGACATGTTGGGTATGCATATTGATTGGCCTCCGTCAATGATTACCGACTGGGTTCCAGATCCCAGCTAGCCGTCAGTCAGGAGGATCGTGAAACATCACGCAGACAGACTAAATCTAGTAAAAGCTTTTAGGTGTTGGGATGTGTGGATTGGTGGCGTTTTATGAGGACGGACGTGTTGTCGGTAATCGCAGTAAAGTACAAATTTCTGCCACACGTTCTGTTGATGTGGCTTAAATTCTATTATAAAACATCAACTGACAATGTGTTAAGATTTCTCTATAGAATTTATAGATTAGTGGTTAATAATACATGGAAATAAAATGAATTTGGACTTAAAAGATTGTTTTTTAGTGCACATATGCAAGTATTTGTACATCTTACATTTCTTTAGATGATGACACATGGTTGAAACTGGATAGATTTCATGCAAAGGCACTAGTTTTGTGTTAACTGTTCTATTTATGGACCGTCTTCATGTATGTGTGTACAATATATGGTGCTCTTGTATTTGTCACACTACAATCATGATCAAGCACCATGAATGTTTAACAGTCAGTCCTAAAACAATTGGTAAACAATACAACGAAATATAAATTATGCATCCAGTGATTTTTTTTGTTTAGTTTTACTGCCAATTACAGGCTGTTTCCCCAAGATAAAAAGTGCTTAATTTTCCAAAAAATGACCCATCAAATTTGACAGGAGTATTATGGTATGGCGTCGTCCATCCGTCCGTCCGACGGAAACTTTTGTTTGTCCGGCAATCTCCTCCTATATTTTTCGACCGATCTCTTTGAAAATTGGTATACATTATAATCATGATATGAAGTTCTGTTTCGCCAAAAAGAATTTGATTGAACTATTTTTACGAAAGTTATTGCCCTTTGTTTATTTCTAGTACTTGAATCTTGTCCGGAGATTTCTTCCTACTTTTTTTCTATCGATTTCTTTGAAACTTGGTAGGCTTTATAATCATGATATCAAGTTGTGTTTATTTAATGAGTTGGAGACTAATCTTTTGATTACTTGTTTTCCTCAAACTATTAGAAAATTAAAGAAAATCAAACATTGACTTTGTAGTGAAAGGTGAGATTATAACATGCTAGCTTAAGCCACTCTTAAGGTGATGCAAATCTTATTTTAATGCAAGATAGTATATAACACTATATGGCAATCGACGGGCGTGTATTGTTCCGCCCTGTGGTACTCTTGTTATTTGTCATTTGAAGTTGAAATCTGTTCTTTAGATTCCTTTCTTTTAAGAATTTTTAGAAAAAACGATTTGCAAAATCTGTACACATGCCAGCTGCAGTGAAATGCAATGGTATGTTGGTGATATATTCCCATCGTCACGGAAATAAATTGTGTTCAAAAGCTTTTATGTGCAAGTTGCTAATGTAATGGGCAGACTTTAAAGACTTGTGTATCTAGAATGTCATTTTAATGTCAGCGCTTTAACGTGTGTAGACCCGGATCAATAGCTAGCTTTGATACATTGATGGTGCCACATGTACTTCACACATGTAAAGTGAAAGTAGGAAGAGAAAGTGCTGGTAATGGTGGCACGTTTATTGTCTAGGTTATCGGAGAGAGGTGCAATCGTTCTACGCTGTAGCCCCCATGGGGTTCACTGTATTTCACCGTTACAAGGGTTCAGGAGTTTACAAAGACACGATCGCATGTCAATAGACCTTAAATATTTTATAGTGTCAAATAAAAACAATGGAATGTTTTCTCACTAATCAAATAATTGATCTTAACCTCGTGAATTATTTCGTTTCTTTCATTTGACAAATGGTATTTTTATGAAGATGGACAATCACAAGAGCTATCTAAGTTAATTGATCTATATATGCATACAATCTTGTACATGCAAGCATCTAGAATCAATCTTTCAAGAAAAGATTTTTTGTGAAAGTAAAATTAAATATTCCTGTAATACACAAAAAAATATTGCAATATATATAATATATATATAATAAAGAAAATGTGTCAAGTTGTTAGGGTTTAAAATGGTCTTGCATTGCGTAAGGCTGTCTTAGAGAACTCCAAGCGATCCTTTTTATCTCTGATGGGATCTGAATGGCTGGTGTGCATGGTGTAAATGCTTATATATCCCTAGAGCTGTTATTACAAGATATCAGTAACTGTATATGTAGATGAGTATCTATTTAATTCAATTCCGAGTCAAGTCACTGTAAATAGGATTTGTTGTAAGCGTTATAGATTCTACTGATTGTGTCATCGAGGCTTCCCTGATCAGCCGATACAACATCGTAAGTGTTTAGTCATACCCGCTCTACTATTATACTCCCGTAAATATCTATTCTCTGTTACACGGTGTCGGTAGAATTTCCCGTAATTTCTTTGTCAGCGCCCTGAGGGTGCTTGTAATTTAGACGTCACACCTGTCCGGCAGACTCACCTGTGTGGTTAACGATCACATTGACACCAACGTAAATTGTCTATCAATTACAATTGTTGGTCAGGCCGTAGGAATTTCCGTACAAGGTGAAAACAAGGGAGATTAATTGCCCTCAACAGGTCATGTAATGAGATTGTCAATATTTGATGAAGATGTTGGAGTGAGTATTATAGCCGGGGGAGATTGTCTATATATCACAGCACAACAGTATAGTTACAGGGTATATATATATATATACATATACCATGTGCATGTAGGTAGTAAATCGGCTGTCTTGAGTAAAAGAGATTTATGAATATGTTGTACATGATATATGTACCATATACACCCATTAAAGTGCATATAGGTAAAGAAGTATATATCTCCAGGCAAAAATTTGTATGATTTAATTTTATTCAAAATCAAAATCAAACCACAACAACTCTTACTGGAGGTGGTCTCTTAACACAGGTGGTCTCTTAACACAGGTGGTCTCTTAATGGAGGTGGTCTCTTAACACAGGTGGTCTCTAAACACAGCTAGGTGGTCTGTTAATGGAGGTGGTATCTGAACAGAGGTGGTCTCTTATTGGAGGTGGTCTCTTAACACAGGTGGTCTCTTAGTGGAGGTGGTTGCATGAACAGGTTTGACTGTATTAATGTGTGTAAGGCTTTCAGATTGAAATATAGTACTGAATTTCCTGATCATCAGCTCAAGACTGCATTAACATCAATTGGACACCAAAGTCTGTTTTCTATTGTTTGTTTGTTTAACTCTTTTCTTTCTATTGGTTTGTTAAAAGCCAATTAACTTGAGGCGATTGGAATAAAGTTGTTAGCGTGATATTGGGCACAACGTCGTCAGTAAATCAGATGAAGGAAAGATTGGGCACACACACACACAGTGACACACACACACACACACACACACAGTGACACACACACACACACACACACAGTGACACACACACACACAGTGACACACACACAGTGACACACACACACACAGTCCCTCTCCTGTGATGTGGAAGCCATGCTTAAATCTCTACTCTTTGAAGAAGGACCAGCAATCAAGTTACATGCATTAAAACAGATATGACTCAAATTTTTCATTAGATATCTGTTGCCCGTCTGAAATTTCTAAAAACCAATTAGGAACATAATTTCTGGATGCCGAGATTATGTGTAGTTACTATGGTGATGTATCTTGATCAAGTTTGTTGCAGTATATATATATATGGTTGTTGATTGTAGTGTACAATTTACTGGTGTAAGCCCTGGAGGTACAGGCAAGACCTCCTGGAGAGATCAGAATATTATAGGATGTGGAGATGAATGAATACACAATTTCTTAATTAATAATTTGAAGATAATGTAAAATTGTTATTTTTTTCTTTTTTTCTTTTTTGCCAGCATATCTGTTTTGTACTTTTATATTAATTACTTTTACCAACTATATATTGGTGTTTTATATATATATATATGCTTGCCTTAATATAACTTACAAGGGGTCACGCTAGCAAAGTGGTTATCACTAGCCCTCCACCACTGGGTCTGGCACGTCCTTAAATGACCATAGTTGTTAACTCATTCACCCCTGAAGACACATTTGAACTCTTCCAATTCAAAGGTTGGAATAGTTCATTATGAAATTTCAGGGGTGAATGAGTTATAAGTAGCTGTTTATAGGACTCCGAACTGCTAAGTTATAATAGATTGTACATAAATGTACCAGAAAGTCCTACCTTCTGTAATGGTCCCTGCACCACAAGTCTCAGTTAGACCGTATCCCTGTAGTACAGGGCAACAGAAACAGATGTTCATGAATCGCTGTGTCTGTTCTGACAGAGGAGCTCCACCACTCAGCATCAGACGGATGTTCCCACCCAACAGCTCTCGGATCTTCTGGAAAATTAGTCTGAAAAAAGTGATCATAACAAAATCTAATCACTATGAGACCAAGACGTCCAAGACCTTATTGGGAATATCAGTCTCAAACAAAGATAACAATAAGTACAAAGCCTGAATGTTAAAGACTTTTCAATGTCACTATTCTATAAGATAAGAGGAACGTCAAAAATCCGTGTTAAGTTAAAAAAAAATCTCTGAAAATTAAGTGAAGTACATGTAGTATTACCGGTAATCTGGAACCTAATAATCTGGAACCTAATAATCTGAATTTGTTTTGAATTTTTTTTTTTTTTTTTACCGCCTTCTATTTTGGAAACCAACTTCTACCTGTGTTCATTATTAACATGCTTATGACAAGAGGCCGAGAGGGCCTGTATCACTCATCTGGCTATCTAAGCGATCATGGCAAAACATCCTCCATATAAGATCCCAGGGAGAGGGCCAGACCTCAAGGCCAATCCTTGTAGTATATCTGTATTAGAGGTGGGGATCTAAACCATTTCCAAGTACAGTGAAACCCCACTTACTCCAACTCGCATAACTCAAATACCCCCTATTCCTCGAATAGTTCGCTTGGTCCCGACCAGTCTATACATTGTACCAATATATTCTTTATAAATTAACCTCAGATTACTCGTACAGCCATTGCTTCAATACCCTGTATTCCTCGAACTCTCATTTATCCCTGACCACTCAAAACCTTAGTATTTTACCTATCCATTTGTCGAACAGGTAGACACACTTGGGTGTATAGCCGCACGTCATTGACATGCCTCGAG
>JAUMHH010034658.1:0-10209 GCA_032359455.1 Chlamys rubida
GTATATCTATGTACTGTAAAGCGCTTTAGAGTGGCTTATGTTAGCTAGATAGGGCGCTATATAAAATGTTGTATATTATTATTATTAGATACCGGAAATGAAGGACATTAAGAATAGAACAAACTACTGAAGTCGAGTGATGTTACTGCAGATCTTCATATGGTGTTGCTGTGTTCAACATGGGGTGACTGGTACGTATTTCAACAAATCTTATTGACAAAGTTGTTACAAGGCAATTGGATACAATTACAGGCAAAGCCTATTTAAATTCTCCCCAAAGATGGCTAGAGTTATGGATTATGTCATTTTGGATTTGATTTAATTTTATACATCAATGTTGAAATGAAAACTGGTATGTAGAGTTATTACATTAAATAGTTACCACTCAATGAGTTTAAGTGTTAATATTTCATCTTATATTATTATAATTCATTTAAGATGAAACACGGCATTTGATACAGTCTACAGGGTACAGTCTGCTTTCTTTCATTTGGCTATGGAGCCCGGATGTGGATTGTAAGTGACGACAATGACCTTGTCTGACCCTGACCCGTCATGAAATTTATCATTCAGGACGTGTGAGAAATAGCGTGAATCTAGAGGCTTAAGGAGCTACTGCTTTGAATAACACTGACGTCACTTATACACGATAGAGTACCAATATTTTTGGGCAATAATAAAAATAACCTAAAACCCTTAATCCTATGTTAATTCGAAATTCGGAAATGTGATTATTCGTTTTTAGGAACCTTCAGAAACGTTGATGTCTTTTCAATAATTCGAACACGCTAGCATTACACTCAGCCCTGTCAATTACTCTGACAAGGACCTAGCGAAAGAGTTGATACAAAGTGTCACAATAGGGGAACATAAGAACAAATTAAATTCCCCCAAAGCACCCTACATGTAAGTAGAAGATGCAGAAGAAATCCATCGATTCTGCGGAAGGCACACATACATATATATAATCATCGGGGCAGCATTTTTATAAAAAGTCAATCAAAACCCATTTAACATGTAAAATTACTCTGAACACCTTTGTTTAGGGACAAATATAACAAGCAGGTAGTTGTAACAAATTCTCAGTTCCCTCTGCTCCAGTGGTGTGTTATGCCGTATGGGAATTTAGGTAAAGTGGAATTGACATAAAAATTATAGGCCTATATGATTATGGTATCACAATCTTTCTAGTGGGTCTGCTAAATAGATATAAAAGGATTATGCTAAGAACTAATACCCCATTATACTACCCCCCCCCCCCCCCCCCCGAAATGGCAATATCCTGCAACTTCAGCCGCACGTTAGGCCTACATCATTAATTTTAAATGTCTAAATGCACATATGAATGTTTTACTGATAAGGGTCACAGCAAACTTATAGCCATGGGTAACGTTACCTTTCGCTATCTAAGTCCGTGGTCACACACTCTGACATTGATTGTGATTTCGTATTGTTTTTTTCTCTCGTTCCGAACCGACGAGCTCGTATAAATGAAGTACGTTCGTGAGAATATTGTACGATAAGCCTGAAATAAATTCGACGAAATTCATTCTAACAGGCATTGTTCGAAAAAAACCGAAACATCATGTAGAGTTGTCTGAAAAACTGAGTCGATAAGTTTTTGAGGTTGCCTCTGTTACCACCGCCATTTTGTTTCACGTCCATATACAAGCGCCTAGCCGATGGAACGAAACGGAACGAGTGTAGAATGTAACGAAACGAAAGCTCGACTCGGAGACGGGGCGGAGCGAAACGGAACGATTAGGATAGAGCGGGTTTTCAATGGAACGAAGCAAAACGAAGCGAAAAAAACAGTCTGCGAATGGAATGGAATGAAAACGGAATGAAAACGCATACTCTGTCAACTGAAACGCTGATACCCCTGTACGTCTATTAATACGGTCATGTAGAGGAATACAGCTTCTGCAGGCCAATTCTGTTAGGGAACCTGCGAAGACGCTGCTTTGTAAGAGCCATATAAAAGAGCGGAATATTATACACTCCTCTAGATAATGTAGTCATTTTGTTAAACTGCTTTAAACGTATTAAAAAATAAAACAAATGTGTATACTAGGAATCAAAATTTCTGCTATAATAAAAATGATGTCTATAACATTGATCGGTGTTTATTTTATTAGCTATACTGACTGACACTGTTTACAATACTGAAGAGTTTACATATTTATTTATTAGCAATAACACTGTATTTGAAACGTGCACTGTATATGTCACCCCAGTACACAAATTATCCGGTTGAAATGCCTCCTGAATGAAGATAAGGAGCAGTTGATGAATGAAATAAACTTCCTGTCTTAGTGTTTTCTGAATACAAATGAAATTTATTATATGACATCTACAATGATATTGAAAGCATGCCTATAACTTTCTTAAAAAAGTTTGATAAGCATCATCTAAAGACATGCGTTCATCCGTATATTCAACTTTGTCATCAAGTAACCATCAACAATTTATGAAGTGTATTGAACAATTTAAAATGTAAAATTTTGTTTTTATATATTTGTTTGTGTATGAAACATTATGTTGTTTTAAGTTCACTTCTATGTCAAAACATTTTTAAACATAGGAAGTCATGTTAAGAGTACACACGCGTCACACAGGCATGCCTTTATTTACCCGCTTAGGTTGATTTTCAGAAATATTAATCCATTAAAGCTGACGTCTTATTTCTTTAACCGAGACCAATAATGTACATGTCAAGCGTGAATTTAAGGATTAACGGTGTTGATATTAGTGAATTTAATTAGTTAGGTTTAAATAAAATTTACCAAGCACATGTATGGGAAACCTTTATTTCCTTAGACACAGACTTAAAGAGTTAGTGAACATTGTTATTGAGTTCGCAGATCATACCGTCTGCATTGCTGAGGACAACGTAATTGGCCGCGATCCGGTATATTTTCATTAACAATCTAGGAAATTATTGACACCTTGCCGTGTCATCAGCGAACAAAGAATATAGTGTCTCAAAGTGCATTTCTAAGCTTTCCAGCTTAAGGAGAATACAAAAGTGATAAAGTTGTATATATTCCTGTATAGTGAATGTTTTTTTGTGTCTTAATTCCTGCAGAAATCCTTCTTTGTTCGGATTTCCTTGTCTCCGGATTTCGTGGCGTCAACGACACAGCCTTCTCCGCTTCCAGTTTCCTTTCTTCTGGTGGCCTTTACGATAATGGTCCAAGGATGGCTCGACTCTACAACCCTGGTGACGATTTAGCTACACCATTAGAAATTGGGGCCTGGATTGCTGATGTCCATGATTCTCAGCCATATATTCAGGTAAGTTGTACCTAACGCACATATATGAGGCAATTACTTTGATTCTATCAAAGAGTTTATTAACAATGAATGGTTCAAAAAAAATATTAAGGGTCAAATAGCATGTAACACTGGATCCTTACAAACGTGAGTATTTAGGATACGGATTACTTTGTTGTAATATTGGGCTAGGAAGTAATTCCAACAGTTGGGACAACTTTCGGAGATATGTTATTCTTTACCTCGAAACTCAGAAAATGTCAGCACACTGACATAGCATTAACACTCTTTGTATTTCTGTGTCTCGATAAAGGAAAAGATTGACTTAAACATTTGTCAGCCTTATATCGTCTACGCAGTTGAAAATAACTTCCTTGTACCATATATATATATATATATATTATCGATTCTACCACGTTTGCTATGTAACGTAAATTTGCATTGGTCAACAGACATGGATTTTTTTTACTTTAAACCATGCGCGTGCGTGTACTGCTTCCAATAGACCAGCACTCAACTATAAACCTCCCCCGCAAATGTACCGGTAAACAAGCGAGTCGCGGAACTGGTTTCATTCGTCGTATGAGGGTACAGGCATTTAATATTGAATTTAGCGAACAAACACAATAATCCCTAGATCTACTTAAAACCAGTGAAGCTAACGGTCAAAATGTTCCGCTGAACTTACCGCTAAGGTAAATTGAAATAATGTTTGTCAACATGTAAAATGTTTGATTTCATATATTGACGAGAGATGTCGATAGATTGGTGAATTTGATTGATTGAAATAACATCTAGCATAATGTATGACGAAACGACAGTGTTTATCGTCTGTCAACCTGATGGCAGCTAAAAATGAAAATCCTTCCTAAAATATCAAGGTTAAATACACAAAATAGGACAACTGCCCATAGGTCAGAAATGGTAAAAATGCGCAGCTTGTTGTGAAATGAAGACATAGGCATCACGTGATTAATGTTAGCGCGTGCAAAAGAACAGTCTTATTTAAGTATTACGGTTATTAAGGTCACCGTGCTTATGCTTGGCGTATACAATCCAATATGGACAGGAAAAGGACTGTCATTACATTTTTCTTGTTAGCAAATGTTAGAAAAATCATCGAATTAGGCCGCAAGTGACCTTTGTTATTTCTTTTGTTTCAAACAAGTTATCAACCTTGTGATAGATTCCACAATAATACAAACATACATGCATTGGTTATTTCATTTCTTTAATACACCAGACAGATCGCTAGGCCTTTCCTACCTCCTTTGGCTTCTTAAAGCGGACAGCTCGCGCTTATTTCCAAGTTAATAATACAACATACAAGGGAAATCCTGGAAAAATCGGTTAATGAAAAGGACATTGGAGTTGTCATTGACAAATCATTAAACTTTCAAGACCACATCAGCGAAAGGGTTAAAAAAGCAAACTCGATGCTTGCCATTATTAGGAGATCATTCCAATTAAAATATGAAGACAATGTGAAAAGCGTACAACGTCGCGTTGCGAAATATCTACCGGGGTTGAAAGGCCTAGAATACACAGACAGATTAAGGAAATTGAACCTACCAACACTAGCATATAGGAGACTGCGAGGAGACAAGATCGAAATGTACAAGATTGTAAACATAATTTATGATAGAAAGGCAAGAAAAAGTACAAGAGGAAACTTCGAAAAAATATTCCCATATCAATCAACAACATCCCTAGAAGAAACTATTTCACATTTCGTACAGTCAAAACCTAGAACAACCTTCCAGAGGGAAAAAGAAAGTGATGTTTAAGGTAGCAGTGTACAGTAGCGTACGGTGGCCATGGGTGATACTTTTGTACAATAAATAACCCCTGTAATATTACATGTATCAAAAGTTTAAAAACAAAATCAGCTCTAAAATTGGCATATACATGATGAATTGGACTATGTGGGCTTCACATTTAAAACAAAAATCGAATTTGGCTTGAGACTACATTTTTGGCCATTTACGAATCTGTGTCTACACAACAAAAGCTAGCTATTCATGTAGTCTATTTTTGTACTCAGCACATGTGTAAATATTGTGAAAAATCCAGTTTGACGACCTATGCTAAAACGTGAGTATTTCTGTGACCGAGCAGGTGATATTTAATTTAACTACTTGCATATTTTTTTGCATTTTTTGGCGTTTTTTGATGCGGTAACCATGGTTTTCACAAGTCCCAAATCTGGGGAAATTACTTTTTGAAAAAATATTCATTCTTCTAAAAAACCCGTATTTAAAATGTAGTTTATAAATATATATATATACGAAGGTGTGTTGTGCAGGATGAATCCGCTATCCATGTTAATCCGAGACATGCCCTTTATTTTTAGGGTCAAGTCATTTCTACTGTACTCTGCTACCAAAACTAAAATTCATGTAAATAAACTAAATGACTAAGTCTGCTTGTACATGAGTCCGTGTCTAAATGTGTTGCAATTTTCCATGTCGATGTGGGTCGTTCAAAAACCAAAAACACCATTTAAAAAAATAAAAATAAAATGTAGATCGACAGATACGATTACAGTTTAGCAACATACTAAAAGATCAAGCATATAAGTTCAAAAACGCTATCGTATATTTTGTTAAACCATTTCTAAACCACCATCGCGTGCACAGATATAAACAAACTATAATCATCCATATGTGTATCGTTCGTACATGGATCGTACACCGTTCACACACCGCGCGCACGTCGTGCGCACACCGCACATCGTGTATTGTTGTGCGATCCCAAAACTTTTATTAATTTTGATCATGCAAGTGCTATTTTATTTGCTAGAAACAAACGCCTATTTACTGCCGATCTTAACAGGTTTTTGCCAAAATGTTGTTAAAGGTGCACCCTTTTGATCGTACATTTTGATTGAGAAAAAAAAGTTAAAATGAATTAAGGTGTACAGTTGTGTGACTGCAACACGCACGAAAATCAGCGTGCGCACATAGTGCATACACCATGCGTCCGCCAACAGTGCACACAATCGTGTGTTTACATGTAATAATCAATCGCCCCATTGTGCGCTTCTGTCTGCATATATGTGATATTTGATACCCTTGTTTAATATTATTTTCGGAATGAAAATTATCTGGAAGATTTGAAAAAAGGCACATTGTACAGACGTATTTTCTTATCAGTGTATTTTGCATAACGTCTAATTTTACAATGTGTAATACAAATGTACATTATTAAAATGCAAAACTGCGCAGAATTGTGCCTAACTCTTAGGAAACAACAGGTAAATAACATTTAGATGTGTGACCAGTGCTTAAGTCAGGCTCAGAGAGTTGATCGGTAATACTAAATGATTGTAAGAAAAACACGACTGGACCTTACATGTACCTGCTGTTAAGTGTACAAGGCAGTATTGATTTACTTGTGTCAATTGTATAGGACAATGCTGATATGTGTATTTACATGTGTCTATTTATAGCCGTTAGGAATAAACATGAAATCACTAGTTTTGAACAACACTGTAAAACATATATATATCGATCAAGTTAAAGATCAAGCTTAAATATGGTTACAAACCTTAAAATCAAGATTATATATTTTTGAAACGATACCGTATTTATTGTGAAAGCCATTCCTCTATTTATGCCAACAAGTATTACCATCGTGTCAATTGTGCGCACGCTTTTCACACAGCATTTCACCGTTTGCACATCATTCACACATTATGTGCATACCACACATCGTGTAACGTTGCGCGATCCCACAAATGTAGAAGAATCATCATTTTACGCAACTGATAACGTCACTGTACCCAAATCGGGACACATTTTAGATAATTATCAATGTTCTTTAAACCATACTATCAGTTTCAAAAATGTTTGTTCATTTTTCATCAAAACATACTACATCCACTTTTCATTTCTATTAGAAGTTGATATTTTGGGCGCAAGATTTTATAAATAGAATACGAAATACTATCACGGTTACGTAGGCCCTTGAACCGGCGTAACTGTACCCTGGAAGGGACAGTTCGGTATTTTGGCGCATATTTGGGAATAAACGACCAATATCAGCAGAAAAGTAGATATATTTCAAATATTGTAGAGTCAAACGGGGTTCTGATTTAATTTCTTCTCCAAACTAGCATTAGTTCTGATAAAATAGACTTTTGAAATGATATCCAAATCAATAGCGTCACACGGCACGGAAATCGGGAAAGTTTTGTTCTAGTCATTATTCTTACCTATAAATTTCCCATGTAACTATAATCAGCAGCCAATAAGCATTATATGTTATTAAATTGTCATACAAGTATTATCAAATGAAAAATATAAACATGAAAGTGCTTCTTTGCATTGAATGACAGTTTCTTGGGCCGTTTTCCCATACATGTCCCGTTTTGGGTACTGTCCCGATTAGGGTACAGTGACGGTACACGTCATAAAATAAAAAATAAATGTTTAGTAACAATTCAGCTTTTTACATTCATTATGATACTCAGGTGACGTTTCCAATGAATACGACCATTACAACCGTAACGATACAAGGGCGATACAAGACACATAACCAGTGGGTCAAATCCTACTACCTACAACACAGTGTTGACGGGGTCACGTGGACAACGGTGACGTCACAAGATGGATCTCCACGTGTAAGTCACATAGCCGTGTATGTTCATTCATAGACTTTTTCATAATTTGGTATTATTACATATAACCTCTTTAATTTATCTTGAAACACCTTACCTAACCTTTTCGCTCGATCTGGTGTAATTTTAAACCGGTTTTACGACTATACCTCTGCTTTAGAATGCGGTACACGTTGAACAATAGCTAGTAACGACTCATCTTGAATAGTTTGATACCGCCATTTCAGTTATTCCCTGGAAACGTCGACAAGAACACCCCAGTGACGTCATTAGTTACGCCTAACGTCACCGCTCGCCACCTGCGCATTAATCCGCAATCCTGGGAATGGTTCATCGCCCTCCGTTTCGATGTCAGTGGATGTCAAGTTAGAAAAGGAAGCGGTCAGTGACAATTATTTATAGAAATGTTTATACCGTTTGGTTGATATACATGTATATATTCAATATATATGAACCGTTTGTTATATTATATTGTTTTAAATATAATGGTTAATTTTATTTAAAACTTGTATGGTGTCACCTTACTTAATTCAGAACTATTCGATGAACAGAAAGCAACAGGTTGTCGTAGGCGAGGTATCTGTTGGTAGAACGGTTATGTGTGTTGCATTCTGTGAGGGTCTTAACTGAGATCAACAGCATACGTTCTGTATTAGAAAGTAGTTGAAGACAACTGTCACAGATGCAAGTCAAGCTGTTATTGATACCCAAGCGTACAAAACCGTTCGGCGTAAAGCCGAGTGTTTCTGGGATTTTAATGTCTTGACTAGTTCCTGTTTGTTGCAATTTACCGTGGCGAAACATACGTTATTTATCTTCTTATGCAACAATGTACCGAAAATAGGGCATACCTCTATTCCAGATTAGAGCTAGTAACAGCCATCCCATTGGTCAGGAACTTCCCTCGACATTTTTGTTTTGTTTATCCTGGGCAGGGAACCTAGTGGCATTTGGCACCTACATTATTCACGTTTCTTTCAAGGAAGAAAAATAAGTTGCATCTGCAAGTTTCTGACCCCAAGCGCTGTATGGAATAGTTGGAATTCCACTAAAGTGTTCCCAGAGCGTAAAACAAGGCTCCCTTTTTTAAAACACACTTATAAAAAAGACGGCGCACATGTCCTTTTTTTTAAATACACCATGTCGGTTCAGCGTAATGAGCCGATACGACTATTATTCAAAAAAAGATCTTATGAAATATCTGAGACTTCAATTTATAGTTTTGTTTATTTTCTTGTGTATGGACGGCCATTTTTTATATTTAGGTTTTTCTTCGTATTTTCCTATAAATGGATTGTGTAATTAATAGAAACACATGCAAAATATTTAGTTATTTTTTGCATTATCATCTATATATTGTATTATACACCCCGGTAGCATGATAAATTCAATAACATTGGGTTGCCAGTATGAAAATAATACTCAAGAAGTTCAAAAACGACCAGAGAACGACTTGGGGGTGGAAATGTGTTTTCTTTAAAACAAAAGCCTACTTGCACATTGTTATGAAAGGAGAAATATACAATGTAGCAGTATTTAGATGATGAAATGTCGAAAACACAGTATGCTAATCTATAAGTACCGAATGAGTTTTGTATCAATATTTGACCGAATCGCTCTTTTGATCATCCGACATTTCATTAAAATGTCAATTCAATCTAAAGAAAGTCAAAATCTTATTTACAAATATTTTGAGAAGAAAATATTTCAGGAGCATTGTATTCAATGGTTGTAACTGCTTATGTATCTATCTGTTGGAAAGTCGGACATCCCAGTAAGTTCGCCAGGAAGTCTGTAAACCTAACCCAGAAAATGGTTGACTCGCACACGGTCATACCGGCAATGGCAATAGTACCATCGTGGAAGGATTGCGCCTTGACCTGCCACCACCACAGTACCTGTATGTCCTTCAGCTACCTGTCTACAAATGGCATACAGTGGTGTACAGGCTACAGCGCATGGATCGTCGTACCGGGGCAGTTCTCCTCTAACGTTCATGTATTCGTCAACCAAGGTAAGATTCGTTTTCAAACGAAATAAATTTTGATAAATTAAACTACACGTATCATTTGGCAATAATGATGTTGCTTAAAGCAAAGCTGATAGCTCTGAAATTATGTTAAGTGTTCAATGTGATATGAATAACCTGCCACTCAGGACTTCAGTTAATTTTTTAAGGAAGCTCTACAATACTTAATTAAGTAATCAAGAGGAACATCAAAACTCACCACTTCATGCATTTTAGAATCCTTGCAAAGACGTCATGTAAATACCACCCTTTTATTTGTTCAATTATGTGCACATTGCTTGCT
>JAUMHH010034669.1:0-24301 GCA_032359455.1 Chlamys rubida
ACTTAGGATTAGCTCAACAAAAGTTACGACTGAAACAACAAGGTTACTTAGGATTAGCTCAACAAAAGTTACGACTGAAACAACAAGGTTACTTAGGATTAGCTCAACAAAAGTTACGACTGTACAAACAAGGTTACCATCATGATTAACAGAACAAAAGATACATTGTTAGCAATAACGGCACCGATGTGAACTGTTATTTGATGATCATAAACTGGAGACAACGAATTGCAATGAAATTCCAAAAAACGAGTTATCTGGGAAATTGAATATAACCTACAGTTTTCATTAGCGTTGGGTGGAATTCGATATTGTTTTATATATTGCAATATCAGTAGAATTAGCTACGGGAGATAGCGTGCCTCTACAGCTCGTAGCTCCCGCAGAGAACGGTGCACTTGGTTTACTGGTTACATACAAGCAAACACTTTCTAGAGGTCGACCCTGCACGTTTAAGGAAGAAAGAATTTGTCTGATGAGGGGCGCGCTACAAAATCGTTGGTCCTCTTCTATTATTTTCGGATTGGCCTAAACATTATTTAAATGTTTGTATCTTTTGCTGTGCTCTGATTGATCATTGTCACTGTATTTTTGTTGAAGTCAATGATTCTTCGTTTTTATTTATGACTGTCATTATTGTTGTGTACGGATTGGCCATGGTCTCTTTTGCTGTGTTCTGATTGGTCATTTCAACTGTTGCATTCTTATATTGGCCCCTGATGCTTTTGTCATGTTTTGATTGGTTACTGTCCGTTTTGTTACTTTTTTCCATCAACAACCCGTTTGTATGAAACAGCTTTCCAGAAAAACCTGATAATTTTATTCACTAGTAATTACACGAGTCTTGAGGTAAGTGCATTGACCGGCAGCACGTTGTATATACTGTTGACCATAATACCATTTCAATTCATGTATCGAAAAAAATTCCACATTTTTAACCTTTTTATAATTATTCTAAAATATGAAACATAAACATTAAAGGACTAGTGCAGCACGTCCTATCGAACAGCGATCGGGTCTTCCGAAGTGCACGGCTTTTGCAAGGCCAAACTACTCGATAAAATATTTTGTCTGCGACCAGCGTCTTACCAGAGGAACAATGAGTTTAAATGGTACCGAGTCTGAGGTAAATGAGTGACGTCATATAAAATACACACGTCTCCATACACACTGGCTTTGAAGCCTTTATACAACATGTTTTCATTTTGGTTTTGTTCACACGATTGAATTCATAGGGGCTTTTAGTTTAACTTTATCGAGAGAGAAAAAAACATGCGTTCCCTGTGAGTAATTTCAAGAGATCGGTGGTAATGGCAATTGTTTTGTACAGTTCATATATGTATGGAACGTAAAAACAAATAATCGACATATCAGGACACGATTTACCATTCGGCGCTGATTTTCGTGCACTATGCACGAATACAAAACTCTACAGAATGGTTCTTCTGATTTGCGACTCAAAAATGCTCGGCCGATTATCAAATCGGTCGTAGTAGTCCGCATGAGATTTAATCTCATACCCGTGTCTCTTACATTTTTTACTTCTATTTTCGTGTGTTGTACAGAGCGACAACCTGTTGAAACCGAACACCAAAACCATTATTTACGATAGGAATAGAAAAGTTTTCTTATTACACATGGACTTATTTACGGTATAAAAGCATTTAGTATGATCTAGTTAAACAATTAACTTAAAGATGTTTTCTGATTTAAGTAGGATACGGTTTTAACAGGTTTTATTGTAGTTCATACAAGTGAGCGAGGATATTGCGATAACTGTCATATCTAATATTTCTGTTGAGGAGGTTGCAATGATGCCATATATTCTTACTGAAGGTGCCCGATGTCACTATAAACCCCTAGAAAACACTACAATACCAATGTCCTCGGCAGTCGGAAATGATGGTTTCAGTACATAACCTAATTTAGAAGGTTCCACAGATTCAGCAATAACAACGGGCATGCATTTTGACTGATGAGAGCGTCTCTGTTTGCCTACAAGATCGGAGACAATTGACTTGCTGTCTCCCGTTGCATAATCGTATGAGGCAAACAGTATTTGGCTTTTGGATGGCCTTTAATTTACTCATTGTTTACATTTAGTGTCTACTGATTGGACAATGAAGAAACTATACCTGATATGCGATACTTGGAACCTTTCCATTCGTATTTCATGTTTTGATTTCGTGTCTCCCATGGCGCAAATACTGTTTGTTTATCTATTTCTATCCTGTGGCCCTGTATGACCGAATTATCAAATGATAATAATAGGCCGTCTCTAGAAGCAGAAAGAAGCAAAAGTGATCAAATGTCGCAAGGACTCCCAGACAGCATCTGAGATGTTATCGCCATGGCGTTGTGTACTTGTAACCGGCGGTTAGAGTGAACGTCGGTGCATACTTGTCAAATACGCAGAGAGTAAAGTGTTAAATGTGGGCAGAAGAACTTGATCCTTCCTTTACATTTATATTTTATCTTGAATCGTGAATATGGAGCTTGGGAAAATTAAAAATATACCGTCACAGTGAAATCTTCTAACACAGGGCCAAGACTCTTTGATATAATGATTGTATGCATTATCAATAGCATTCTGTGTTATTTTATACAATTACGAACATCATCGTATCATGCATGGTCCCTGAGAGCACAAACACATGGTTTGGTGATGCCGCCGATATTTCAATGCTCGTGCTAATCCTTATATCACGTGGAACCAATTATACACAAAGAATGGAAAGCGGGCAATAGTTTATTGGCTAGTCAGCCCTCGGTAATGGTTGCGAATATCTCAACGATTCAAATAGAAATGTGATACTAGATCAAATAAAACAACCTGTAATTTCTACATATCAAGAAAATAAATTTGTCTAACGAACTTTTAGAATACGTCATTGTGACGGCGGTCTTTACAATCAACACTATTCAGTGGATAAAACACAAACCGGAAAAAACAAAGCGGCTCCGAATTGAAGTTTATAATCTGTGGTGAAAAGTAATAAACGGCACATTCCGGTCCGGATTGTTCGTGTGTTATCTGTAAAGATTATCATTAGAAATTACATCAAGTATAATTACTAATTTTAGCCGATAATAAGTCTGTTTTATGTGGCATACGGTCTTTGTTGTTGGGAGAATGCTAATTATGGAGGTCTTTCATCTACTTTCTGATGTAAGTAATGCACGTATGTTACTCAGAAGCCGAGCAGACATCAAACAGGGGCCAACCCTTGTATGTAACTATTGTATGTGTTCTATTAACGGCTGTTGACTAATAAAATGCACTCGCCGGTAATTTGTCCGACTAAATACGCCACGGTTACTCATTGTCTTTAAACATGAATACACATGAATTTGAGTGCATTGTATAATTATATGTGAGAAATAATTTATCCTAGTTTGACTGAATATGTTTAAAGAACCAAAAATCAACTGTATATGAGTTATTTGTTTGCTTTCAAAGAACAATTTCGAAACACTGCCGCCGAACGTTGGCTTTTCGCACTCAGCGAACCCCTCGTAATCACGTTCTTCTCGAAGGAATAGGGGACTTTGTGGTCATCATTCGCTATGACCTTCGATATGGGCAATAGGCTTATGTATTGGTATCATTGATTAACTATGGGGTAGTATGCTTTCTCTATGGGCTGTGGAACTTCTCCGTGATCATGATGTATATAGGAATTGTCTATATGAGAAATATGACTTTATGAAAAGTAGCACTTCTTCTATGGAAAGTATGCATACTCTATAGGTGGCAGAAATTCGCGGTTTGATTTTGCATGGGTAAGCTATACTATCTCAATGGGCAATAAGATTTTAGGACGAAACAGCTGTATGGTGCAGTGTGTCTACTCTATTTTACCATTTTTTTTAAAGGTGCCATCACCTCTTTGTGTGTTTCCTTCATCTTTCATTATGTTACTAGGAATTACCTATTAGCAAATATGACTTTATGAGACGTAGCACTTCTGTTTGGGTAGTTAACATATTCTATGGGTGGGAGAAATTAATATGCCCAATAGGATTGATTTTTGTTTGGACAGGAGTCCGACAGAAGTCCTTTATACGGGGTTTATACGGGGGATATAGCGTTCTATATGCCCAGTACAAACAGGAACAAACGGTGAATGCTAATAAAGAATGTCATTGAACATACAGAAATGTATTCTATCTCACTCTCATGGTGACTAACAGCTCTATGATATATAATTTTCACAAATATTCTGTGCAGAAATGGGAGGAGCGGTTTGTTTTACGAACATCTGGAAGGCGTGAATCGGCCATTAATTCCAGTTAGGGGTTACGTGTAAGCGTTAGAACCAACCACTCCTGTTGATTTGGGGAAAACGTCTGTATTTTGTTTCCAAATTACATCATTTTATTCAAAGTTCAAGCTCTAAGTTCATAATTTATCTAGCGAAACTACAAAATGACGCCTACACTTTTACTTACACATCATTCTACTCCAATATCTTTGAGCACATACAGTGTAAAATGTTACTTACTTATCAGTCTGTGTTTGTAGACCCCGATGTTTTAATGACATCGGCAAAACCACGGCCTTCTCATGAGCAAGTTAGTTATTGGGTTTCAGCAGCGAAAATGTCTTAACCGTTATGTGATAGGTGACCACCAGCATTACTTGTGTTGTAAAAGACGTGATTCGAACCTCCGTATTCGACTATTGTTTTACATGCTAGATTCTGCTTGTGGGCAATTCTGGAAACATTCTATTTTTACTTCCGATTTGTTTGGTATTTTACCCAAAATTGTAATTGTTTCATATTTATTATTGCTGAAATGAAAATTGTATAAATTTACATCAAAATAAAACAAAATCATAATATGTTTTTAAGTTTTTCTACTCTACGCCAGGTTAAATTATCAAGGAGCGAAGCCTAATGGGGACAAATAGTACTTCAGCAATCTAGACCAAAGACGATGTAACGGCATACCAAATGAAACGGGTGTCCGGAATACATGTATACATATATTTTCAATCATAGCTGTCTACGTCATGAAAAATGTACAATTTGTAGCCAAGTGGGATGTGTTGTTATTTTGGTGTGATCGTTTTCATTTGTGTTTTTATTTCCCAGTTTCACAAATGAGCCTGAAGTCACGTTGATTATGTTGAGAATAATAAAGGACAATGTAAACTATAAGTCTTTAAGTAAACTTTGTATATATCGACTAAATGTGGATGGATCTTCAAAAGATTTATCCCAGCCCCTACCCTTAACAAATAAATCACTGTCCCGTCAACCTTAAGTAGTGTTTCCACAGTATGCAATGGGTGATTACTGATACAAGAGCACTGAAGACCAAGACCACTGCTCTTCTCACCTCCCCAGAACGGAAAGTAAGTCTATGGTCCTTTAAGAGGAAAGGGATAATGGCGTAACCGTACTATCAAGGAAATTTGCGGAGTTGAGACGAGAGGGAAGGAAAATGGAAAGAAAATTCAAAAACAATTGAGGTGAAATTTGCCGAAGTTATGACACTTCCAGCAGGACACACAGTAAGAATCGTCTTTGGTGGAATTGGGTATCAAATCGTACAACTCGGGTTTCTGTCCAAACCCCATGGGCCAGGGCGGGGCCCGTGTCACTACAGTTATTTACCGTGTGTAGAAGGCTACTGTATCAGTGCTGTAGTTTACCATGTTCAGTAAGTTTCCATAAATCTATGAAGTAACTTACTCTGTATACAACAGATAACCATTTCACTAAGCCTTATGAAGTTACAACGCTTCATTTGAAATGACGGCGTTAACGACGTCTAACATGGCTGTGTCCATCACTGTGGGACTCGCGTCGGATTGATGTTATTGACGAGTGACAGTGAAAGTTTGACAGAGCGATACTACATGTTATGTCTGGCAGTTATAGACCTCAGAGTGCGTGCGATATCTCGCAACTTCCTGAACTTGTGACCGTCTTATTGGAGTATATTAATTTTTCACCCAGACGTCTGATTATCCAGCATGATCAATGTATCTTGTCACGTTACTTTTCATTGTATACAGTGTCCGGACTAGCAAGGTTCCGTTGTATAAAAAATAAACGTGTCCTCACTAATAAAATGTCACTGCACGAAGAATAAAAAGTATCTGGAGTACCATTTTATCACTTTATACAGCAATTAAAGTGCTCGAACTAAGCTGATTCTTATTCAGACATTTTAATGTTGGATTAGTGAAGTTTCATTATGTACGATATCTGCAGCGTGCGGACTAACGAGGCTCCGTATTGTACAGAAACTTTAATATTTTTAATATGGAGTTAATCCAAAATCCGGACTAATGAGGTTTTTACTGTGTTCAGAAACTAAAATATTCGGACTAATGGGGTTTATTCTAAGTAGAATCCGAAGTGTCCGGGCTAAGGAAACACGGCCCAGTAGACTTTTGTTGTATACAGAAACCGAAATTCTCGAATTGTATACGCGTCATGCATCATTGTATACAATTCATCTAATTAGATACCCGGTAATTTTAAAAGAAATATTATTATTGATAAATGTTCATATTTTTACTGAAGTCATACTTTTGTCACGTCACACAATCCGTGAGACAATAGCCAATTAGAAAACCATTAAAAGTCTCTTTGTACCTTTAGGTAATTTGCAGACTAGAATGTTTGGTATTTTCGAAAATAATAAATAACTATTTTTTTTTACGTTTACCATGTCGATCAGTGTGGCATAAAAGTTAAACTTCGCCTAAAAATCCCATTTTTCAATTTTCATGGATTGCGGTTTTTGTTGTCATCGATCAATTGTAGAAATTGATTGATCGATTGACAGTTCAACGAATAAATTATTTAATAACAAAAACATGTCATTAGTTAAACGAATAGGTACCGCTTCAATGTATTTCATTACCTGGAAACTGACACTGCCCATACTTAAAACATATGTTAAAAACTGACATTACCGTGATACGGCTTAATACCGTATCAGAACATTTATTGTTATTGATTAAAATTTGTCATTAATTAGACAAGTGTCTCTCTGTTGACGTTTGAAAGACGTTGACACTAAATATGAATCGTCTAGTCATGAAAAAAATATTCAGAAAATATCATATGTGATCGATCGATTAATTACATGTAAACTTATGATTTAATTGTTCTATGGGACGGCAGTTTTGTTGTAAATACGATCATTATATACCTGAACTATGCAACGCATTATTTATAAATATTTAGAGCATCCCAGATATAGACTAAGATCTGTTTTTAATTATTATTTCAATGTAGACCTAGTTTATATCTATATAATTTATCTTTATGGTTTATCTCTATATATAGCTTACGTCTTTTTTGTTCCAATTTATGATTTCTACATATAAAAAATAAACTTATTTATTTTACAACAATTATCAAACAAGATATTACAACTTATACATTAATCACTTGTGTTGGCCCGGATGTAAGCGCACTGGGGGTTCAATGTGGGAGGAAACCGGAGTACCTGGAGAAAACCCATGTGTTCGGGCAGGTGACGCCATCGGAGAATCGAACCCTGGCCGCCTTGGTGAAAGTCGAGTGCGCTATCCACTGCGTCACCCGATTGTCACATCGTATTAAAAAAATCTTTATGTTTAGCGAAGAAGAAGTTATTTCAATTAATTTATTTTCGTTTGATTACTTAATAAATTCCATTTCTTGTGATACGAAAAAATAGTTCTGAACGATTTATTAATAAAACAACTTGTTGAAATGAATAAAGTCTTTCATTTTTTCTAGATGTTCATAAATAATTTAAAGATAAGTTCACTTTATACGATCCTTTTGTCAGATGTAGGTATACCAATAAAAGGTCAACACTTAGGAGAACTTAATTGATTAAGTGTGTTTAACCGTATCCCTAAGTCTAGGGTATCAATGGGTTTCGGTCGTGCTGCTAACAATAGTTTACTGCCCTGTTAATACGACACAACTCGATACGATTGTTCCGTGTCTTTTGAGTTCCACTTTTGTTACCTTTGTGACAATTCAACACCGTGGGGTGCTTTTAAACAATCCAATGTTTTCCTAATCAATTTAAAATGTTTGATCAATTCTCTCTCATATTTGTTCACGACCCCCCAACCAAAAATGACACCCTCAGCGTGTAAGACACCTTACGGAGGGCGATTGTTACCGTTCCGTATGCATTGTCACACCGATCGCATATATTTAAACACTATGAGTAAACATAACATTCCTATACGAGTTTCTCTATTCCATTCATACATAATAATAAGATCATTAACTTTTGTACACGTGCTTTAGACTGTTAACTATTCTTGCAAACTTTTATACCTACTGCCCTTTTCTTGTCAAATTGATATTATTGACAAAACACTGATGATTAAATATGTCTAGCTCGACCTACAGGTGATAAGTTCCTCGAGCGAGTAGCTAGCGCTAAGGAACGAAAACAAAAAACGTACGGTAGTTGTAGTAGTACGCTATATACATACATCAGACAGTTAAAACGTAACGATTTGACAGCGCTCACTGCAGAGATACGTATCAATATAA
This sequence comes from Chlamys rubida, assembly GCA_032359455.1. Taxonomy (NCBI): domain Eukaryota; kingdom Metazoa; phylum Mollusca; class Bivalvia; order Pectinida; family Pectinidae; genus Chlamys; species Chlamys rubida. The sequence goes on from JAUMHH010034669.1 coordinate 8,532, forward strand.
CGTTTAAAGTCACATGCGGTTTTTCTGTTAACCAATCAAATCCCTCCTTACAATCGTACCTGTTTCCACCGAAGCCAATAGCGTATCGAGACCGCCGATGTGAAGGAGTGAATGAGTTTCCACTGGGTTATCATATAGATTGTGTTGAAATGTGACGGGTCCCCACCACGAGATTTTAACCGGCCCAAATGTGTCTGTTTTCATCGTGTACGGAATACATTCGATCGCTATGGTGGACCTACCTGTACTTTAAGTGAAAATGAGGATTTCTCGGTGGAGTTTCCAAGGTTGGATAACGTCATTTGGAGTACTTGTACTAACATGGACTCCATCGCTTTCTCTCGACAGCTGGATGTAAGTCAATTATAATGGACAGCTCTATCATAATCAGACATATTTTAATTCTAATTTATATAATTAATTTAATGTACATTATAGAACATATTTTACCCTAGTTTTGATATTAAACGTGCGAGCAGCGGCATTATGTTGCATTTTCTAAATAGTTTTTCCCTCACAGTAAAATTATCAGATCTATTACATATCCCTTATCTCTCAGCTTCAAAAGTATCGCCGGAATGATCTTAATTTACCGTGTGTGGAAAACATTCAAGAAGTATGTGTTAAGCGTTTGCTATCGGGAGAAAAAACATGATACAATTGCGCATTTTTTGGCGTTGCGCCACCATCGACAACTTTTCTTTTGGTGCACAAATATTGTCGGACAGACGTGTGTTTAAATGTTAATCTTTTAATGTGGCGCTTGCCTATTATCAGAGCGAGGAAGATAGCCGTTAACTTGTACCACACAGAACCAACCTTATAACGTATACACTCCAACTATATATAACATTTCAGGAATGTTTTGTGAAAATACCATCAAAACTATGTTATTGAAATCGTTCCAGCCACTAGTAGTTTTTCTGGTGATTAAATGATGCAAAAAATACATTTTCTTTTTAATCCTTTTTTCTGTTAGGTAATATTTGTCTAATTCTTTAGGTATATAAAGGTTTTAATTCATTCTTTTTATGGACAGAATAAAAATAACATAGTTAAATAGTTTTAAATAATCGTATGTTTTCACAAAAAAAATCCAGGTTTAATTAAAATTCCTTCTGGTCGCCATTCCATCATTTTATCTGGAAAATACACCTATTTTTTCATTGTTTTAGGTTTTCTATAGCAAACGCTCCGGCTAGCCTACCCATTACAAAGTACTTGTTCCGTGTGCTGTTAATTAATCAACTTAGACATGAAAGCACAGAGAAAATAAGACGAAGCCTCCCCATTCTTTGTTCTCCTGGAAGATTTCATATTTAATAATTTAGAATAATAAGTAATTCGGCATGCAGTCGCTAGTCGGAAATTTCATACTTACACGTGTGGTCCCGCTAAAAGCACGTGCACCCTTTCGGTACGGTGTCATTATAATAACCATACCGGTGACTGTTCAATTTTCCGATCGACAATTGAGATGTCAAATATAAGATGACAACATTATTAAGTGACATAATTAAAAATAAATGAAATATCGAAATATTCAATTAATGAAATATTGATATTGTTTTGGGGATATAGGCTAGTATGTTTACCTTCGATAAAAACAATAAATGATGTTTTTAAAACGATAGTAATTCAGTGTGTATTTGTGTGTTTATATCGGATGTTCTCTAAGATAAGAAATCGGTTTCAAGAGATAAACAATCAGTATTTATTTACATAACGATGTGATAAACAATCTGAATATATTTACATATGATTAAGTGATACTATTATACGATAACACTAACGGTAATATCACTGCCCGAGCTACCACTTGACACACTTCAGGACTCCACCTTATCAGCCTGAATTATCGTGATAATATCTGTTCTATTATATCTATTTTCTGGTCAAGATAACATTACCTGCACTTAGTACATACGCCCAGCTAATAGCCTGATTAATATTTTACTATATTTTAAAGATGTAGTCTGCTATTTCAAAATTGATTATGTACATGTATACATTCATTTGATTGTTTAAGTTATAGATAAGCATCGATCATGAAAGTGTAAATAATTTAAGAAAAATTAAAAGATCTTTTTCAAAATGTATTGTTTTGACATTTTGTCATTATATGTGTATTATTATACTCTGATACCTCATGTTGTACATTGTAATGTATCTGAGGAAAACAAATACACTTGTAAACTTGTAAACATTCGAAATTAAACGTGAATAAATGGGTAATAATAAAAATAACAATGTAACATTTCTGAAAATTTCTAAACAAATCAAGAACACGCTTCAGATCCTTTTAAAATACAAACCGGTTTTATTTATTTATGTTCACACACACACTCAACACACACACACGACAAGTTTAAATATTTTGATTTATTCTTAAAATAACAAACTGCTGACAATCAATTGGTTGTGTCTCGGACCTGTGGATGTTGTGACGTAATAATGTTGCTGTTTGTTTACCCACAGGCACTTGGGTGTGGCGTCACTGGGCGCTGTCCCCCAGGACCGCGGCACGTGTAGCTCCGTCCCGGGGCTCGTGGATTTACAACAACAGGAATGTCTTAGAAACCCGGAATCTATTCTGTGTGTGAGTCGGGGCGCCAAGGCGGCCATTACCGAGTGCCAGAAGCAATTTAAGTTCGAACGTTGGAATTGTACGACGTCCCAAAACTACAGTGTATTTGGACCCGTTCTGAAGAAAGGTAGGTACGATATTTGGTTGTGTAATGCTGTACTATCATACTGTATAGCATTGTATTATTTTGTAAATGCTGTATATGTGGATGACTTCTCTCCGATGTGTTTTTTTTTTATCTTAATTTCAATGAATACTAAAATAAAACACCTATGTTTTGTCGAGAAAAAAACTTCAGGTATAAAACGAAATTTAATAGAATAAGTGGAAATAATTATAAGCACAAGAACTTGACGTTCTATATAAGGTAGAAATGAGAAAAAAACATTTTGTATTTTTCAATAGGGTATTTTTGTTGCATTTGTTGGTGTTGTCGGTTTTATTTACACGTATTTCCACTTCCCAGTAAAAAGGTCAAGTATCAGGGACGTTGGCTATATATATATATACAGTAAGACATCAATTGGATTGAATTTTATAATCAAAATAGCCGAGTGCTCCTTATATAATTATTTGATAAAAGACTATTTTACATGCGTGTATTACTGCAGGGGAAATTCCCCGGGCAATCTTCGAACATAGGATGTTGTATTAGCTACAAAAAGCTCCCCTTTTCTCTCACAAATATGAACTGGTCGCTGTTTTCAAATTATTCATGTCTGGCTATAAATCCATTTCTCATTAATTCTGTTTCTCGTAGATCTTTTCTCAAGCAGGATGGAGAATGATGTAATTTGGCTTTGTTTTTGTCTAGTTTGCACCTGTACCGTTTCACTTTCACCAATAAAGATACCACTGTCTTTGATGCCAGAGAAAATCTTTTGGCCATTAACATAATCTAGAAAAGTTGTTTTTAATAAGAAAATTATAAAAATTGAAATAAACCAAGGGAGATGTGAATTGCTAAAACTGTAGCAAGTACGGGTGTACGCCATGGGGTGATGAACGTATAATGTTTTCATCCATGTAGGCTCATTTTTGCCCAAAATTTGAAACACATTTACACAACCATCGTATTAAATGAATATTTGTAAAAAATAAACGGCTTAACAACATCAAGGTCTCCTTCTATCAGACCGTCACAAGGAGGTTTAAGACTTTTTCATATAGGTATTTTAAATACAAATAACAGGAAATATGCTTATAGAACATCAAAAAAAACTGCGGTTGATAGTTTTCGTAGTTTAATTATTTTAAAAGAAATTTGAATATTATTACTGGGTCTAATGCCAAATGTGTTCAGACCACAAACCAAGGGCGATAGATTTATGACTTACATACTATTATTTCCCTATAAAAGTACATTTTCATGTAATAGCGGCGGTCTTAATTAAGCCGACACGGTGTTGAAATGGAGGGCAACATGGCTATAAATACGCGAGATTGGATATTGCAGAAGCTATATCTCTCATATGTCGTTTTGTTGGTACCCTGTACCCGGCCCAGCGCGCGCGCTATGATGTTGTGACCAAGTCGTATATGTCTTGTAGTGGGGGTCCGTTTGTATTGAATGAAACCAGCAGGTCTGATTTATATTACCTGTCTACCTTTGAGGAAACTGACAAGGACATGTGTACTTCTTTTATGTTCAAATGCAGAAATGTATTTTTCAAAACAAGACAGACATGAAATATATTCAGATCACAGCGTAAGACTGCCCTCGTTTCGTCATAGTGTATTAAGTTGCTATCTGACGGAGCTTTGGGATGTCGGTACTCGGCGATCACGGTGTAAGGTTGTTTGAGCAATTTGTTGGCGACTATAGATTAGATAGGCTCGTGTTTAAAGGTTTCCCGTACGACACAGTGAACACATATAGCTGGGACTGTAAGCGCTTCTCATTCACAACTTCGCACCTTGAGACCGGTCCTTTTACTCTTGTCTGTTAAGTGAAGAGAATGTTATTTAGGGGTATATATACCCTTTTAAAAGATCACCATATTAAATAAATATCAATGTATCTAAAACTCAGGCATCAAGCCCTGTCGTAAGATAGGTGCGGATAGCAAACGGCGCGAGCTCGCGCGGTAAACACGTCGTTTTGAGGCACTTGGGCACACTCTATATGACTCAATCGAACCCGCCAGACACTTGTGATGTATAAACACTACATATATTTGACACAGAGAAGGACGAAGGTAGTCATATGTTCTGCTCTGTCAGTCATCCGTGGCCATTGTGCAGGTTTATCGAGGAAAAACAAATTTTCATAATGAGCGTTTAGTTCCATTTGTCGCGTCACGGGACGTTAAACGCTTAAGTGAGTCTTACACGGGACGGTACGCCGGAGATAAGAGTTTTCAACACCTTGAGTGTAGCTCATTACAATGATTAATGAAAAAATACACATTTTGACAAATTACGGCTGATAAGCATGTCACTATTAATATACCGTTGCAGAAATTCGGGGTTTTCACCTGTGAAAAACATATATTTTACTATGAGTACTTAATTATGAAATTCAGGTTAAAGTCACCAGAATAAGAAGTTACCATTTCAGTTGATTGTGGGAAACGACCACGAAACTGCAGTGATCGAAGTAATGACACGTGACAACAACTACTTCCGGTCTAGCGCACTCGGAATTTTGCGTTTGTTGGGTTGCTATGGAGGCACGAGTCGTGTGGAAGACATGCAGTCTTTGATGATTTTCCAATGTTCACTCTGCAGCTCACAGTAATAACAGTTAATAGACACTCGGTTTAATTGAAATTCAGCTGACATCATGTCTGTAGGACGGGCTGCCATGCCTCCCGAACCAACTTCATTACAACAGATTGAAATACTTGTGGCACATTTAGTGACACTGTCAGACGCCATGTTGAGAGTTCAACCAGCCTCCTGTCCGATAAATATCCGCTAATGTATGATCTGAAGTCTATTCAGTCACCACGCGAAGGGCTAGTTAATGACATTTTAAATCGAACATTTACGGTAGATCTCAATACGGTGAGTGTTCGGGACAGAGAAACACCGGCGAACGGAATACTCCAGTCCCGTCGACGGGCGCTTGATTTGAATAGAAATGCATTTTTATTGACCCAGACACACCTTATCATTACGACTGTTTTGACGCAGAGAGGGTATGAAATGCTGCTAACACGATACAGCATTCTCCTTCCCCTGAATTTCCCTTTCTTATATTGCCAATCTTATTTAAAACGCAATAATTCAGCTCGACAGATGATGGCGATACAACGATGATTTAAGTTTTGTTTAATTACTTTTAGTACTGCTTCCCTTCCGAAGTCATCACATTCTGTAAATAAGGTTTTCACTCGTTGCTTGTGCACGAATCTTTCAGTAACATACAATCATAAACAAAGCCACCAAAAAGAAGTTTGTGACTTTCTTCTCATAGTCACCCATTTAATTCAAACTTGGTATATCGCTTCTCGACAACCCTTTACACATCAGAATGTAGTGTTCACCCCTGCCGAGTCCCACGTGCGTTTTGACGAAACGTGTTAAAACATTTCAAGGTCTATGAAGCATGGATGGTACAGACTATGTCTGCAGTCGTTCGTATGTCCCCAACCTAACCAGTGAATCTATACCTGTTTACGTACACGCAATTACACGTTCTTTACGTTTTTTTTTTGCTGTGCCAATTATCAAAGCGAGGCTAACCGATATGATGCAATCTTTCAGCACATTTGGGATGAAAGAAGCGTATGGTGCACTGCTCGCTTGTTTCCACCGCTAACACAGGAATTACACGATATTTGTTGGCGAGTGTACTCTAGGCAAGGGCTATACGACAGCTGACTGCGACATCTAGTCTGGGCAGTGAACCAGCAAATCTGATGAAGGACTTTCTTACAAACTCGATAGGGATTGCTTGGAATAAAAATATATCAGACCGCAACTGTTACATCATTTATACGATTTATTGTAATACGATAGTAAAATAACGTAACAACAGATGCTACACACAATATAGTATAGTTTGTTTCAGATATCATACTTTTATGCCGGTTCATGTTGCTCTTCGTTTAGTTTTGCATTGGGATGTTCAAGATGTAATGTAGTACTAAAGTAATGAAAAAATATCCCATATCTATTCAGGTTATTGTTGCTCTCCTTTGAATTTGGTGCTGCTAATTCATGTTGCCCTCCCTTTGATTTCGGTTTATTTTGAAACATGTTCTTTGTTGAGTAAATGACTACGGTTGCCGTATGTCATGATAGAGGCAATAAAATATCAGCATCGTCTTTTTCAAAACTTTCTGATTTAGAAGTTATGTTAAAGAACATATATGGTGACGCCCGACTTCCTGTTTATCAGGGGATGTCTCGACGAAGAAAATATCGACTTCCTGTTTGTCAAGGGATGTCTCGGTGTAGAAAATAATGGCGTCATGCTGATCAGTGGATGTCTCGATATAGAAATATAATGATAATTTGATAAAAGTTCGTTGATGTACACGACATGCAATACCAGCTTTAATAGACGAAATCCGAACAAATTTGTAATATGTCTATTTTACATTATCTTGTTCTGTCAAAATTAGGGCAATGTAATTTCAAAATCGAAACATTAATCGCAAAAGTTACAGCCGATGTGTTGCAAAAAAAAATGAGATTTTTTCTTTTTTTTGTTGCGCTTTTTAAATGATTTGGAATTTTTGCTATATTCTTAAAAAATTGATGTAAAATGACATTTATTGTGACCGATATTTTGCATAATGACATTTATTGTGACCAATATTTAGCATTTTGTCAATTTATTTTTGTAATTCATTTTGTTTAAATAAAGTCAATGGCGAGGGCGAATTTTATCTTGATGGATATTAAGCTTCTTCTCATAGATCTATATAATTACATTACGTAGCCGGATGTGACGTTCTCATATACTTAACCTTTTCGTGGAGGTCAAGCTTTGTGACGTAAGGATGTATGGCCTGATTAGATTATAATCTTGTCATAAAGGTGAGTTTTGTTTTATTTCCGGTCAATCATGATATCGGGTTCAAAAGAGTTTGTTTATGATAACGGAGTCAGAAGAGGCTACTGTCTACTTGTATTATCATTGATAATACAAGATCTCGATGTTCCTTTTAACATTTTGTACTTGATAGTAATCTGTGATATCAGTACTCAACACCAGACATGCTACATGCTGTCATACAAGTAGTCTAGCTTTACAATTAGACAAAACAAAGACTTGATATTCTACCCGGATATCATCTAGTCTTATTATTGGAGCAATGGTAGTTTGTGTATCCTCTGGCGGTACTACCAGTCCAATGCCCATACCCCAATATCCCTTTGGTCTGAATATTTTACCAGAAAAGATATATAGTTTGCCATACGGGTTTTATATAGTCTTACAATCTGGTCAGACAAAGTATGTTTCATACGGAGTTTTGATAGTTCTACTTACAATAGACCAGGAACGAGAGTGTATGTAAGCATGTATAATTCGGGTATACTTTTGCCTTACCGTCAGGGTAAATACCAGAGTATGTGCCATTCGGGTTTACTCTGGTCTTACCATCTCTTAGACCGGATACAAGACAGCAGTGTCTCCAGAGTACCCTCTGACATATTCTTTACCTCTGTAGAGCATGCCTAAGCTAAACAATCGTTCATTAACGTATGAATATTAAGCCTGTGCAGTTTCACTGGAAAGCATTTCTGAAATTAAAAGAAGATACCCAGTTAAATTTTTGCTCATTAGATTTAGAAATGTTATCCTAATTTATGTCTAGGAATTGCCTTAAATTACAGAACGTTCATCCTGAAACTGGGGCCGACGTGGGACGGATATATATTGGGTTTGCTAAGGTTATATAAAAAGTTAAATGACACAGTCTGTGTTTTTTATTCAACACCACTACCCGTGTGTGGCAGTCAGCGTTACCTTGAGAAACTGTCAGTTTTATAGAGCTATTTTAATGGTGTGTCCCCGGAGAAGAAGAAAAAGACATTTTTGTCAAGTTAAGTGACTTTTTTATGATATCAATATAGATGTTGCATTTAATCAAGGCAGGAAGATTCCCTTCAAAATAACACGGGTTTTATTGGCCTTATCATAGACGTTAACACTTCGTTAATGTCTCCACAGAATGTAGGTCATTTTTCTGGGTCGCCTTTATTACTTTTTAAGTTGGCATATCAAGATATAAAATAAAACACATCTGAATGCAGCATTATGATGCCCAGTGGCGGATCCAGAGACCTATCGGGGGTGGGGTTTCCATGTGGAAAAATATTGAGAAAAATGGTGAAAATACATGATTTTTAAAGAAAATTTTCAGGGTGGAAGTGGGGGGTCCTGAAGCCCAAAAAATCCTCTGGATCCGCCACTTATGCCTTAAGGAAAGTTTCGGTATCAAGCCCCGCGAGATGATACGGACTACTCAGGGACCCCACATTAGTCGCCTCATACCACTATATTTTCCTCTGAAAATTACGACCCCACGTTAGTCACCTCATACCACTATACAGTGGGAATTAGCAGGTCAATTATTTTCTCTGAATGTGTAGGTGATGGTCGAGCTACTAAAATAATCCTGGAGTATTAAAGCCGTCTTTTGTACCTTTTGATGAAAGAGGTGGGCTGTCTGCAATCATTGCACGTCCTTATGAGGCAACTAATGTAGGCCCCTGCAAAATATTTCGTGATCTCCGGTGTTCAGAAACCAAAACTGAGCTCTTGCGCCAATTCTACATCTATCTTTTGTAAATAGTTTTCTTACTCTTTTTCTACAATGCTTCTAATTCTGTTTGATTGGTGGCACACTTCCGGTTTACCGGTTTTCTTCCCTGTGATTGAGGATGACATTATTGTGTTGATGGGATGATAAAACTGTTTCAAGTCGATATACAACATAAACATTCAGGCCCCAGTGTCTGTGTCTTACACAGAACTAAAATTCAAAACAGAAGTACCGTTTACATATACCACGACTTTCTTGTGATGAAATATGCTTTTTTCTCTACACAGTAAATAGCTTATTACACATACAACATCAAAGTCAGACTTTTTACTAAACGGTTACATTGTGTTGATATGTGATGGTGAGTGATGATAAAGATAAGACCACCTATTTTCTACACTTCTGCTAAACCTTTATTGTCACTGGTTAGTTTGAACTTATAAACGTGGCCAATACAATTTCGCGAACAAAACATTAAAATACTTATTGGATTTTGATGAAGCACATCATTAATGAATCGCAATGATGAGTTAAAATTGAAATCAATTACTCGACGGCGTAGAATTACTCGCGACACGCCATCTTTCCATTTCGTGGTCTAGCGCGCTGTCTGCAGGAAACTGTGTGTTGTTTCTCAGTGGGACAACTGGAGCAACAAATGCAAGCGTTCACATTCATATTTCCAATGTCAACCGAACCAACCTGGTCTGGAAAGCGTGAATTGTAAATCAAATTACCAGTGAACCAAAAGCAGTGGGCAAAAATCTTTGAAGAGAAGCAATATGAAAATAACTTTGTGTCGCTTCATTAACGTTGACTATAACTTACAGTAAACCCTAACGACGATAGCAGATCCTCTGCATATTGGTGAAAGCGGGAATGAGTCGGCTACACCACAGCCAGAGCGCCATTTCTCCACAGTAGCACTGTTATATTGCAATGTGCATTCAGTGTTGGGCCGGTGTGAACGTCGTTCTTCTGTCTCGATATGCAAGTTTTAACACAAGTGTAATGATTTACGAATTATTAGAAACTCTCCCAAAAGGACAGGTACATTGTTATCGGGGGCTTAACCATCGGCGTTTGTAAAGCAGATCCATTTTTGTTGAATCTAACCATTAAAAATAACATTCTGTATCCATTGTGAAACTGCAAAGCAATTTTGAAGGAACGACTTCAAATGTGTATATACGCAAAATGACGAAATTGAGCATAAATTCTTATCGTGAAATGAAATGGTTAAAGACGAACTCGTTTCGAACGTCATATTTATGTAAACAATGTTTGTCTATCCAAGTACGTCTTATGCCATGATTTCCCAAAATAACGTGAAGGGAACCCGCAAAGATTACATATATTTGGCTTGGTCTGATGCAGCAATGTCGAGAAAAGCAGATAGCGAAACGCGTATATACCAAATACCATATTCAATATCGATATTATCACTATCATAGATATATGATAAATATCTGGATGTGTTAAATTGTAAGTGTAGCCTCTATCGAGTGTGTGACGCGTAGACACAGAATCGACATCACTTTCACTAAATTGGAATAACAAGTCTGAAAAAATCTAAATCCCACATCTCTTTTAAATTATATTTACGACTCAAACGTAATTACAAAACATGCATGTATTTATTTTGGGACGGCGATACACAAACGAACGTGGCACAAACGCTACGTGACAAAAACCCGTTCAATTTAATAGCAGGGCTTGAAGTTGTTTTTTCATTAATGAAGGTTTTGCGCATGACTTAGGGTTAAAGCTATATTGATAACTACTGCAATGAAAACGAGGCTTTCTCTTTTATTGATTTATCGTAATAGTCTATGTTAAAACGTTAATTATAATTGCTTCAGATATAATATAAATGTTACCAGATAGCGCCGGCAATGTCCGATTATGTTTGTTACCGCTCTAAGGAAAAGGTTTCCTTCAGAAGTCCATAAATAAATAATTGCCGGCTAAGATCGAAAACAGCTCCCACAATCCTGGCAACACACACACTGTCGTAGTATACGTGCACTTTTGCACAGTGTGAAAAGAGTAAGATGTTAAAAATCGGAGTAAGATTTGGCACCAAGTCCGAAGTGTCTATTGCAAGGCGCTCACCTGGATTGATGGGCATGATTTGGGGGCTCTAAACACCTGTAACAACTGGCTGGGTGGTGCATGTAGTACTATTGGTGTCGGATGTGATAGCAGAAACACGTGACTTTTGTTTGTGGGTATCATGGTATTACTATGCGAAACCCAGTGTGCATAGCTTTGACAAGTTGGGGCAACTAATTAAAATTTGGCGCATTTGTGAAAGGGTTCGGTCAGAAATTTCTTATATTCAAGTTTAAACAAAAACAACTTTACGAGAAATTATTAACTATTTGTTTTTATTTGATAAGAACGAGATCGACTGTTTGACCAGTTGCTTCAGAAATGCTTTGAGATGACGCCTTTATACTGTCGACACGCAGTTCAATGGAAGTTCGTAATATCTTATATAATAAACATTCTGTATTGTTCAAATTCGATATGGAGTCTCTAGTTGCCCCGGATAATTTAAGCCATGATTTTATTCTGTCCTTGAACACAATAAAACCACAATATAGCGTACACTTAATGTTGAAACACTGATCAATGGATAATTCACAGATAATGGCGAGTGTCTATGACCTTAAGCAACTCCGCGAACCAGACAACCTAATTATGACCGGAAACTACTCAAATCTCGTCTAACATCTCGTCTTATCGTGATATTTGAATATCACACTAAATTATCAGTTCAGGGGTGACTTAAGTCCTTAAGGGTCGTATTGATAGTGTCCCCTTGAGACTGAACACTAAGGGTCAATAAGGAGAGATAGGTACACAAAACAAACAAGTCAGAAGATAAAATTCTAAACAAGGCTTGAATAGGTAAATCATGTAACGTACCGTCAACAGTTCCGACCTTCCTATAGCAAGCGTTCACTTTTATCGTTACCTTGCCAAAGGCCTCTCGCGTTGCCGTGCATTTATACCTTATAAATAACCTGTATTAGAAAATTTCAACAATAACCTTGTGTGAGTTTACGTCTTTGGAACAGTAAATCTTTGCCTCGATGACAGAAGTTTATCCATGGACAATTTCTGCGCAGGAACGAGCATTCTTACGAAGATAGACTCTTTAATTTACTGGCCGGTTCTAATGCTTGGTATTGGAGCAGCACTCTAGTTGACGGAAACGAGGCCGTATCGGGGATACGGAACATTAAGGATTACAATAATAAAAACGGAAAGGGCAAAGGAATTCCGCTTATCATTATTGTGTTTGTAGAACACTGTGCCTCACCTACGTCAGGAGTAGACCTATCGTTGGTCTGGTTCATACATTCAGAAAAAGAAATTAAAATCAACTCGAAAACGTGTAATCAATATTTTTTTTAATTAAATGAAAAACGGAATTTCATGTCATAAATACAAACAGTTTATCAATAAATGTGTATGAATTACAAAATCTTCATTTTAGTGTCCCATGAACACAAACAGGTCATACAGGGTCAAACAATTAAACACATGAGTTACAGAGTTCAATTTTCAAAGTCAGTGGGGACTAAAAGGGGTAGAAGGGGTAGAAAAGGGGCAGTTATGTTTTTAGGATCCGAGCATAAGAGCATTGTAGAAAGTATCAATACATGTTTTAAAGGTTTTGATCAACACCCAACAAAATGACGCCGTTAAGACTTTCGTATAATATTAAAGGACATTGTCCGTCTGATAGACTTCTTCCTATACACAATATAAGTGTCCTAAGTTTCATCTTCTTGTATATAAAGAGCAGAAAAAGATATTTTTCCATTGGTAGACAACAGACACGATTTCGGTCGAACTACCCCTAATCAGGAAAGACCACATAATGAAGCCCCCAGTTGTAATATTCGTTCTCTCCAATCATGTGTAGCTGGATACGGCAGATCTGTACATATTCCTCGAACGTGTTTGGGCTAAGTTAAACTTAAGCACTAAGTATATATACTGTAATTTTCCAGTTAGCAACAAACATATATATTAAATATTCAGACCAATGGTAATTTTTAAATATTTTGTCGAATATAAATGACCTAATTATCGAACAATCAGAAAGTACTTGTAAGATGATTTAATTGACATTCCCGCGTCAAGTAGCATATTGATTGCGATAAAATATTCTGTGATAATATTTGGGTCTGCACTTTTCAAACGGACCCAATTATGCAGCGTTACGGTAAAGGTAACATCAATACTCAATACACATTAGGGTCGTGTTATAGCGGGTTTATTAACTCCGGGTCGTGTACTGTAGAAACATCAAAGACATAATATAATGCTTTGGTTGATATTTCATATAGTGAAAACATAGTTTGCATAAAATGTTAATTAGACAAAAAAAATTGAGTGAATTGATAAGATTATTAATCATGTCAGGAATTTATATTTCATTAGCCTGCTACATTACCTTAATAGCACAGTAATATATATTTAGAATAACTTAAATTTCAAAATTTTTAAAAGTGAAAATTATAACATGCTGTAAACGCTTTGAATTCGAGCAATTTCATTTTGGTGGTGTTGTAAAAATATTTCGTTTTACGTTGTGTTGAATTTGAAATCCAGGCGTTGTATATAATGCAGTTTTTAAGCAGTACATTTCACAACTTGGCCCCATTTAGGTTTTTTTTCTGTGTTAATCGGATGATTCCACAGTTCTGGAACTCCAAGGAGTCAGCCATGACGACTATGCTTAGGTTTTGCAATTATGTATTTGTAGTTAATTAAAATATTGTTTATCTTTTTATTTACTTCATGTTTCATTAAACTTCAACGCAACCACATATTGCACAAATGCAATAACCTACTTTCTACGTTATCTATGTTTCAATTTTGAAATGCCTAGTTGTATCAAAATCTATGAGAATTTAAATAACATTACATTGTCCCAAACGCTCCCCAGTTATTTAAAAACCTCGACACGGAATTTTCAATCAAAAATCGTTGGATGGTATGCACTATTAAGCCTTGGTTAAATCATCCATGGTTTAAAAATCAATTAGCGTGATTTAAACATATTTTATTTTTTAATATAGCAATGAAATTTTGCACAAAGTTTTGACAAGATTATTTTAGCCCCCTTCCAAACATTAAAACACATATTGTGAAAGAGGTAATACAGGTGTATATAACTATCTAATGGTAATAAGGATGAAAGGTTTGCAAAACACAGAATATATTTAAATTAATTAGCTTGCGTAAAAGTCGTATATGCTGTACAATGTGTTTCGTTTATAAACATTCTTTTTGTCAATATTTGTTTCATACAGGTTTTTTTTCTTGTGGGAAGCGAACATTTATGCGTTAGAAAAACCTTGATGTTGACAGATAAAACTGTCGGTTCGCATTCTCTGTGTTCTTAACTGTCACATTCGTTTAAACCCAACAAGTGGAAAGATTAACATAAACACACCATTCACGAAATCTTGTGATCCACTTTAGACTAGTCAAGTGATACTCAACAGTTCGAAAGCATGATAAATAATTTAGAGGTTAAATTACGACAATGTCTTTGTTATTTTTCGTTTAAGTTACAAAATGAAAAATTGCTATATCAGCGAATAACATCTCATGTTTCAATATTATTCATCTTTCGGTTTTATTTCTATGCTTCGTATGGTTTTAAATTGGCAAATGAACACGACCGTTACATAAGACATCCGGATAAACCTCTCCGTCGACTATCCGATCTGTGTTAATTACTTGGATACCTTAGAATCACGTTCACACATTTGTGACGTCTCATGGATCACAGTCCCGCAGAAAATACTTGTGACGTCACCTTATCCGTGATCTCAATTGACCCTTGTGAGCGATGATAGGCTCGAGTTGCCTTATTTTGTATTTTGCCGTCTCAGAATTCATTCAATGACTGTTTACGGGTAGTAATAAGTGGGCGAGACTGTCTTAGACAGATTTGATCCATTAAACTGGGAATCTCGCCTCCTTCTCACCAAATACATTATACAACTTTACACGGTCATGTTACGGGGACACACTGTTTCAACAATGTCTCCTATTTGTTTAGAGCCGATAGTTTTTGGACAGACCAAAGATCAGTCTGGGGATTTTAACGTATTTTTATTGTCTAATGAGGCACTATAAAGCGATGAGCACACGATAGACAAGTTCATTAACTCGTCACTATATAATCATAGGTATCTTCAGGCAATACAATGGTATTTGCTGTGTGGACAAGTCAATTGTCGGATTGTCAGATCGACCTTTTCCACTTTCAAAAAAATACTAAATGCACACGACAGCAATCTTGGCGATAATAGAATGCACTATACCTATGTATAATTAATACTGTATACCTAGAAATGTCCGTACACCTGTAGACCTAGAAATGTCCGTACACCTGTAGACCTAGAAATGTCCGTACACCTGTA
>JAUMHH010034681.1:0-10209 GCA_032359455.1 Chlamys rubida
GTAAACAAGATAGACCAGTAGCTATTAACTAGTTACCACAATGTGTATATAAGGTAGACCAGTAGCTATTAACTAGTGATCACAGTGTGTTAAGAAGCAGCTAAACAAGTAAATATTAACTATTAACTAGTCACCACAATGTGTATATAAGGTAGACCAGTAACTATAAACTAGTGAGCACAGTGTGTAAACAAGATAGACCAGTAGCTATTAACTAGTTACCACAATGTGTATATAAGGTAGACCAGTAGCTATTAACTAGTTACCACAATATCTCAACAAGGTAGACCTGTTACTATCAACGAGTGATCATCATATTGTTACACATTGAACCATGTAACCATTAACTAATGATCACAATGTGTTAGCATAAACCTGATCCAGTTAACAAGAACAAGTGATAATCAAGTTTAAAAAACTTTAACATGTTGGTATTCGTTCTGAACAGAACATTTATTATAAATATTTGTCTGAAAAAAATTGTTTTAAAAAGCTGTCTTTGAATAGTTCATGCATGTACGTTAATTGCAGATAGTTTCTCTATTTAGTTTCAGCTATAAAAAAATAACTGATAATAGGAGTTTTAAGTGTCGCCCCCTTTAACATTTGCGGTCTACAGTCTATAAATAAAGGTCGTCTCTTGAACAGTTTTGGCTGTATTACAATCATGATTGTGTGTTATTAAACGGGGTTTAAATAATTTAAAACAAAAATCTATGTCTTGCTATTCCTTTGTCCAAGAATCCTTTTTGATCTCACGGTGTTGTTTCGGTAAGTTTGGTTTAAAAATTGCTGGACTGGCTTTCAGTTTTTATAATTTGATAGTCTCTGAACTTGAGCAGGTCCGAAATTTGTTTTATGATCTTTAAGACTTTCTCAAGTTAATACATTGATCTACTCAGCTGCATATACATACATTGGATTTAGATTAAACATATTAAGATCCGTATAATAAGATTATCACGCAGATTGCAAGTCGAAATTCCCTACTTCTACTGCATGTACTATAGATACAGTATGTTACAGTGTATATGTAAATTCAACTATCTAGCAGTGTTTCGTGTACATACCAAGCTTTAATATACATACCAAGCACAAATGAAGACAGAATAGTAACGGATTTCTTCTATTGAGTATTCTGAAGGCCTCGTAGCCTCGATGTCCGTACAGATCGGATACGTGAGCCGCATGATCGTACAGAAATTCGATTTGGTAAGCGAGAACAATTCTCGGGTTGATTTTTAATGACTACAAGAGCCGGAGTGTCCCGCCCGTCCGTTTATATAGCTGCCTTTAATACACCCAATCATTTAGTCGGAAGCTGGCTGTTAATCTTCACTAATTCCCGCTTTCCGATTATTTCTGTCCGGTGTAACAGTGGTTCCTGGAATTATTTACAGCTTTTGCTAGAAAATCCAGCAGTATTATCGGTAACACGCTGGTTTACAAGGCAATGTTTTACTAGAAAATTAATTTGAAATGTTAAGAGTCGTCGCACAGAAAACAGCGGGATTTAAATAGGATGATTATTCAGCAGGCCCGACCTTGAGCTCCTTACACATGCCAGGGGGAGGCGATCGAATCGAAGAGCTGTTTTGCTTTTTATTTCGTTCAAGTATTACTCGAGGATTTCGTATTAGGTGCCTATACCGGATACACATCTGCAGTCACAACTGGAGTACGGGAACAAAAGACGTACGATCCGAGACAAAAGATAGAGAAGTTTAAAGTATGTCGAGTCTCTCGACTGTCCGCCAGCTGCAGCTCCAACGATTTATTGCTGAACGAGAGCAACTGCAGGACAAACCGTATGGTATCATGCCGATAGAGCCCAGTGCTGTATTTCTGTTATGTAATAACACATGATATAGCTTCATTTTCTCATCAGATACGTTTGATACAGGGACAAGAGAATCAATCACATGATGTATAATATGTTTGAACCTACGGGGGTATTATTTTTATCAACATTTTCTCTTTCAAGTAAAATATGGACAGATTTCATCAATGGGCGAAATAATTGATATAAATCATCTAAACCCATACGGAACCTCCTAGTGATGCTCGCTAATCTCATATTTCCAAACCTTTATATCATGTTATTGATTATAAAACTATCCATGTGACCCCATCTGGAGATTTACCTGCATAGTTCATCGATTTTTAATGTGTTTATTTTTATAGAAATAAAACTGGTGTTACACAGGTGCAAATGTATTCGCAATTTATCGGCACGACTTTCAAAAACACGGGCAATGTTCACTCATTCGATACAACGACAATTTATATAAGATTCGGTACCGTTTTTCTGAAATTCGTCGCTTTTGATCAGCAGACCATACGATACGTCATTGCAATAGGGACGTCATAATAAAACATTTGATGTCACTGGTCGATTATGATTGCTGTCTATTGTAATAATTTGTAGCCTACCTCTAAATTAAAACATCACTTTCGATGTTTATTCGAATTTTTTTTATTATAAGCTTTAAACTGCATTCTGACAACTGTTCAAAGCTCCATAATGAACTTTGTACAGAAATAGCCAAGTGTGTTTGAAATCAACAACACAGCTAACTTTAGGCAATTCAAAGCGGATTACACACATTACAGTTATACATGCAGTTTTGTACAGAAAGCCAGTAACACTTTTATACAGCTACCAACGATCGGGTCAGGACCCTTCCGTTGACGAGATAGCCCTGTTGGTTAAAGCGACAGTACATCAATCTTAGGTTCAGGTCGAATGCCAGTCTAGCTGTGAGGATTTGATAAATATATATATAGGACACTTTTGTTGACTATATTTTGCTTAAATTCATTTTTATCATTTTTCTTTTATAAAAAAACACGCAATGTATGGTTTTATTTTCAGAAATGATTTATCAAAGCTAACACCATGCCGTAATTAAGAAACAAAATAAAAACAGTTTGTAATGTAAAGTAACAGTTTCTGACAGTGGTACGAGAATCCTTAAAGCTGTACATATGCACTCCTACTGTTTGAACCCAATATAGATTATTCGTAGTCCGATATACATGCAGCTATACCGTCTCTGATTAAGATTGATCTAACGTTTAGCTACACTACACGGCAAAGTCTTGCAATGAAAGCCTGCGACCACCGATAACATATAGATGTTTATTACTCAGGTTCGGGTACAAGCGTCTACACAGTACTTAGACAAGGTTTGGTCACAGACACCACTGTGACAGATGAGGAAAAATAGTACAGGTCCTTGCTGAAATTCGAACGCAGAACCTCCAAACCCTAGACGAATGCTCTAACCAGCTGAAATATCGCACCGTCACCGATAGTCACCCGGATCAGTTCCTACACATACTACTATCGGGTTTTATTTTATTAACGATCGAAATTGCTACGTATGCGAAAACCGACAAAAATCATTCAGGTAAAATGAAATCGATCATCCAGATAGAATTTCTTTTGTTCTTTTTAAATCGTCAGCTCACCATATACGTGTGGACATTGTGTTATGTATCAACACGTGGGTATTTAACTTTAGCTTTATCGCAGTGAAACACGTGTGTAGGAATCAACTCTATAGTTTTATTGTGAATAAAATCACCAAACCAAATAGTGCTCTAAAATGGGAAAGCTGTTTTGTTACGACAGAAATAGATTATAATTGATAATATTGAACATCATAAGCCAATGAAAACACCCCAGTAGAAAATTGATGAAACTTATTTGTATGCATTTTATATTTAAGTAATATATCAACCTGCATGAAATATCTCGAATTTAGTATATATTGTATGTTCAGCTCACGTTTCTATTGAATATCTGTTATGTCATCATTGAATTTATATAACACGATGCTCAAACAGCTGGCGTACAAAGTACATACCTGTCCATGCCTATGACAGGCAGCCTTCGGCTCCATACAGCATCAGCACCGATCCACCCGCATACATTTCACAGCACATTTGAAGATTCCTTCATTAATTATGAAAACTGCGTAAATTGGCATGGCTGTCTTTGTCTCTGAGCCAGGTAGGCACATGAATACCCGTGTATGGTCGGGTAGGTAAACCTATAGGTACATAGCTTACTGCTGACAGATAAAGAAAGATTTGCCCCTTGATCGATACCGGTATCGCTGTGTGTATATATGTGTGTATAGTACACCGTCATAATCTATTTATATACACCTGTATATTTTGCACCTGAGGTTTCCCAACGCTGTGACGTTCCGCCTCCCGTGGAGTTCCCTTTGTGCGATAACTTAAGAGTCACAAGTTCCCGTCTTTGTCCTCGACAGGTCAAACTGTATTGTGTATTGCCAATAAGCTGGTGTACATGTATAGAAACATGTAGATATTATACGGGTTGGACATAATTACTAATACGATTGCTTCTATAAGCCCTGTACATGTGTGTGTATATATATGGCAGGTATATCCCTACATGTTGGAAGAAATAAAGATATTCAACTATTCAACTCAATTCATACATATTTCATTGTGAATAAAAGAAAGTACGATTTTTATTTCTCTTTCTTTTCTTTTTCTTTTCTTTTGTCACTTCTTATCTTTTATTTCATTTTGTTTATTTATTTATATATTTTATTTTATTTTGTTTCTTCTTATATTTCCTTTCATTTTGTTTATTTATTTATATATTTTATTTTATTTCATTATTCCTTTTTTTTTTTGTATTTATTCATTTTTGTGTTTATTTATTTTGTGTTTAACTATTTTTGTGGTTCAATTCAAGGATTTTAACGTCTATCTAGTTTAACTGAGATATTCGGATATTAGGAAAGTATGATTCAGCATAATTATGTCTGCAGATATCTACAACATGCATGTCGTGTACTGATGACAATTAACTCCAAGAAAACACAGATTAACCCCCTAAACAGATCAACAGGTTAAGAGTCGGTTATATCTGAAATATCTTTAGGAATATTCTAGCTAAAAATTGTATACGAAATAGTCACCTAAAATGAAGTTGACAATGCTCTACTGTTCAAATAGAAATGTCAGCTTAATAAACGTGTTTGATATAAATACCCATGTCTGACCACCGTAATGTTTAGGTCATGTACATTCATTATCTATATATATGAAATTAATTATCTGGAACATATTCTCAACAAAATTGAAATTTATCTAAACTTCAAAAGACACTTGAGCCCTCCCTCAACGTGGTGTACACTTCAAAGACACCTACGTGTAATTAGATAATTAAATGACCATGACGGAGTCCTTTGTACCAGTACGCCTTTCTTGGTTTATCTTGCAATTCCGTACAACTTCCACATTTTGACATTATTTGTGATATCATTTTGTCGTATTCAGTACAATGTATCAATAGTTTGTAGCTAAAATTCAAACCATGGATAACTTACATGTATAAAGTCTTCGTCTCGTTTGATTGTACATGTATGTTTGTGTCTATCGATTTTATATCTAATTATTCCACAACCGTTGAAATAATGAATTTGTTGCCCTGGAACCATAAACGCTTTTTACAAAACAGAAGAAAATGTATTTAGACCCCTACTGCTACACAATTTAGCTATATCTACAGTACTGTTGGATGTTTCTGTACACGGAATTAGGTAAACATCAGTGTCGTGTCCCGGCCGTAGTAAACAACGTGCTATATTTTACAGGGACATGAAAATTTGTTATAGCCATATTTGGACATAAACTATAGTGTCAAGAGTAATCTTACACATTTTTGGGGTTTAGATCAACTTCCGGTGAATATGCCAAACTAATGTGATATATATACGAGAAGGTTGGACAGTTCCCGATGTTGAAAAATCGATCCCACCTAAATTCCGTGCGTCAAAAAAACACATTTCTAATTGATGTACAAAAAAAATGCTTAGTACCGCTGGAAATATGGATAAGTTTTCTTGTAGAAACCTCCTATATGCACGTAAAAATGTGATTTTGTCACGATTTGTGACGTCGGTTCGTTATAAAATTTATACAGGATGCTACAATCCTCAGTTATCTCTAAATTTGAAGACGTTAAGAAACGACGACATTTATCAGTTTTTTTTTTAATTTTTCCATGATATTGTCATAATAAAAAAGAAATGACATACTTTCCTCCTGAATCAATGTTTATTCCCGTTTTATTACAATCTGGTACGGTTAGTTCTCGTCATGTCAGGTTCTATTCCAATAATGACGGTGAGTGTGGTATCTTCGACATAAGTCCTCGAAGCGGAGTAACACGGAAAAGGTCATGCAGTGTGTCCCGATCCTGGTTCCTCGTTATAAATCCCCTTTCTGGTTTGGGAGGGCACACAGCATTCACACTGCGTTCCTGCTGAAAAACGGAAAATTAATAATATGGTTTGCATTCAATCAATTGCAATGAAATCGAGTTTTATGATCGGTCGACGAAAACGCTCACCTGGTCATCTTCGATACTCCAGGGGCTACCCTCACGAACACTCTCTGAACCCCTGGAATATGTCGTGGCAAAATTGAAGGCTCAGTGTGCACCACCTTGTGGATGAAACAAGAAGAATAGCATGATCCTTTGATGTACACCAAAGGAATATCTCGGTCGCGTAACGGTACAATAAGCTGGTTTTGAAGTCGGTTGCCACTCCTTTGTAATCTTCAAAGGACAGGTATCTGCCTAGCAATATGTCAGGTTTCTTGACCTGAGACCAATCAAATAGCTAGCCGTGTGCCTTCAAATTTACTTTGACATATTCCAGGGGTGCAGAGAGCGAAAGTGAGGGTAACCCCTGGAGTATCGAGCATGTCACCTGATAGGTAGTCCATGAAGTGTAGATTGGTCAGTCTTGCAGGGCTGATCGACCAGCTTGGATATTTTTACTGTAATGTGTGTAAACGAATGGATTCATTATACAAACATATCTATGTATATTTACCCAAACAAGATACAATTTTAAAACCGTTATAATGACGATACATTATTTTACATGTAACAAAATAACCAAAAGGATATGAAACCTAAAGCTCCCCGACCCATTGTCTGTATATCTGTAGCATGTATCGTAAAACACATATACAGACCTTAGGGCGGGGAACCAAACATGCCATATCCCTTTCATATACATTGTAGCTACAGACCACTAAAACAGAAGTATCCTTTTAGCATTACAGTTGTATCACTCTTTAGAACCCCTTGTCATTTCTTCTTCAACCACGAGTTGCCTATAGCATGTATGATATATCTACGATGTACAGCAATATGTTGGACATCAGTTTCTTCCATCACATGACGTTGCGGAGACTGGGATGGTTGGATTAGACGTGCCGATTAGACAGAGGAACCATTCTATCTTTGTTTAGATTCGTGTTACCTCCTACATGTACACCTCGATCAAAGTACATCAAGCTTTGGTGGTATAAGGACATGCTGAGCAAGACGAATTATATGAAATGAACAGGCTACTGATTGTATGTGGTGATACACTGCATAGGGCATCTAATCTCTGTATGTTCGACCGTACAATCTATAACATTGATATATTTGGTCATTTACGTATTGTCATGTGCTTGTTCTCTTGAAACATCTCCAGTAGTCTTGTACAGTGTACTTGTATACTGACCATGTAGTCGGTAATGTCGACAGGGAAATGACCTTTCTCCTGTCATAGTATACCAAAGCGATCAGTGGCCGTTCTTGTCACATTGATTTTTTCGGGAGATGCCCATGTATCTATATATAATACATGGTATGCCATTTTGGGGAGTACTGTACTACTCAACTGTATCCCTCTCACTCCCCTGTACAACTCTGGATGCGTACCTAAACGGAAAAAGCATACAAACTTACAAAACATCAATAAATCTAGTTGAAGTATTCAGAATAATGTTTTTACTGACAATCGTCACCGTTTTCAGTGTATCATGAGTATAAGCGTAAGTTACGGTTTCAAAACGAATTCCAGATCTAATATAGTATCAACAGTTACGTACATTGAGACTGAAATGGACCTACATTTAGGGTATAAATCCATCACTACTAATGAGTGTTCTCTATACCCTGAAGTCAACTTGCAAATTTGCACTGTGTGACCCCATATAATCAACCCAAAAGCCTACATCTGCGACTGAAAACGTTGAAGAAACCTACCCGTAGTTACCAATCTGGAATCTCCTTCTGCTAGAATGTATCTTTTGGCACCTTCACAAAATCCAAGACGTGCTGGATAATTTAATCCGTACAGGGCTCTTAGTCCACGTTATTTGAAACCGGCGTAATTGCAATTGAAAGGGACTGTTAAATTTGCTCAAATAGTTTTCTCAACTGTAACACACTAAATGATGGCATATTTAGCTGTCAGTTTGCATTAAGTCGTATTTTATAAGTGTATCATTTGTCCCACGGAGTGAAAGAATGCACTTCAAATCGTCAAACGTGGTAGGTACCCTGTTCAGACTCGTCGGCATACTCGAGAAACCGAGCTTTATAGCGGGTTGTCTTAAATGTTAATAACTAATTGTTGATTCAAAAGTTTCATTCGATATTTGAATTGTTCACAGTTTAAGAAAAAGACAAGAAAATGCCGAGCTTTAATCAAATTATCAAATTCGTTACAAATAGAGCATGCAAATGATGTAGGTTGGAGAAACAGTCATGTTTCTGTCAAGAAACGGAAACTTCACAATAGAGTAATCATAATCCTTGCAGTTTGAGAATAAATTCAACTCTATTTGCTATGACACATGACCATATATGAATCACTCGTTGGCCTAATATCCTTTTATACATTATGCTTTTGTAACAAATAACAAAACTTAAATGTCAATATTACAACTATTTATTGATTTTCAGTGAAGGAGAAAACCAGAAAAGGTTGTAAAAGTTTGATGTAAGACTGTTCCAGTGTCATGGTAGTGATCATTTACTCTAACCCAGACGTGATCTCCTTTTTGGGCGATGACAATTACCATATTGGAACTTGGCCCCCAAGTATCGGAGTTGCCACTAATAAGGTTACCAATGATATGTCCGTTTTTAAGAAGCATTGTTTCTATGTGTTTATTAGGAAGGGCCAATGTTGTGACAAAAAAAACGTACACACCGGACTCTGGACACGTGAAATACCCGGTCGAACTGTCGTACGCCCCACCTGCGTTGGTGAGGACGTCCGACATGATGATCGTCTGGCCATCCCCAGGGTTGGTAAGGTCTGGTGATAACCTTGTGTGGAAGGCGACGGCAGTGGTTGGATCTTTTGGAATATTTATAAAAACATACATCTATACAGCTTATCTCATATATAGTTTTATAACATATCTGATGAAATATATTATGTATAATTTCTTTGTGTACTGATATTCTGATCCCAATTTTTCCTTTTCTGAAATACTTGTACCAACTGAATGACATTTGCTCCCACCTCTCGCAGACTTCTAGCATAATACGACTTCAACAATTAAAGTTAAATACTAAACAAAGGTTAATTTCTAGATAACATACACATACACAAGGTCCATAACTCGAAATTGCAATTAAAGTAAGGTGTATCTCAAACTTTTAAAAAGTATCCATGACATTCAGGGCATGCATGTACTGTGCTTACTTATGCTCATTAGTATGTGTAAGGTACTGACAATTTTATCTTCATAGTAAACGACGGTTTTGAGGGCCTTTGGCTTTTATGTCATAACAAATTTGCCTTATTGATTGCGATGCAGCGACAGTAAAAATAGATGATCGCATACACGTTGGGAAAAAATTGTCTTACCCCTTACGGATTAAATTGGGGAATTTTTTCAACCCGATAGGGGAGAATGTTAAGATGCCAAACTAGAGGCATTTCAAATATTTCCCGGGAGTTGAAATCTCCAATCTAACCTCAAAGAGGATAGGATATATTCCCTTTTTTTCCCCTATTGGCCACGTCATATATATGTAATGTTAATGTTATGCAAATGTATTGCTAAAGGCATGTTATACAATTGTTATGACTATGAATGATCTCGTTTCATCACTAAGATGAGAAAACGATACATCATGTCAGGAAGGAATGGATACATCTTTCCAGGTTAAAAGTAACACGCACATATATATCACATGATATTTGCATGCATGACACGTGTATCTAACATACATGCACTATACCTGTTGGGAAACGACATAATGGACAAATTAAAAAAAAGTTTCCCTAGTGTTTCCCCTACGACACGTACATTCTGTATGTAGTAAAGGGGGGGGGGGGGGGGAAAAATAAA
>JAUMHH010034692.1:0-10209 GCA_032359455.1 Chlamys rubida
TTATTTACGTATGTAAAGAGCCAAGTAGGGTTGGAATATGCATTATAATGACTGTGGTAACGTATTTTGAAATAGAAAACTCTGTTTTCTCTGAAAAGTTTCAATGATTTTCCTGGGTGTTATTGACATTAATGAAAATGTTCTCGAGGTTTATCTGAATATTATTAACAATGATATGAGTGTTAATGAGATTTACCTGAGTGCTATTAAAATTTACCTGAGCATTAATGAAATTTACCTGAGTAATATAGAGATTAATGTGAATGTTAATAAGATTAACCTGAGTGTTAATGAGATTTACCTGAGTGTTAATGATATTACCTAAGTGTTACGGAGATAAACCTGAGTGTTACTAAGATTAACATGAGTGTTAAGGAATTTTACCTGAGTGTTAATATAATCTGAGTGTTAATATAATGAGTTAACCATCATGGTATTGATATTTACCTGAGTGTCAATGAGATTTCCCTGAACATTATCGAGATTTAAATGTGAGTGTTATTGAGATTAACGTAACTGTAATAAAGATTTACATATAGTGTTACTGAAATTTAATGATATTGACCTGAATGAGATTGAGATTTACTGAAGTGTAAATATTTACTAGATAAGAGTTATCAGAATGTAATTGAAATTTACCTAAGTTTTATAAAGATTTATCTGTGTCATTAAGATTTACCTAATTTTGATTGAGATTAACCTGTGTGTTTTGTAGATTTACCTTAGTGTGTGATGATATTTACCTGAGTGTAATTGAAATTTACCCGAGTGCATTTGAAATTTACCTAAGTGTTATCACGATTTACATTAGTGTCATCAAAATATGCCTGACTTATATCACGATTAACCTGAGTGTTTTCAATGCATGTACTTTAGAGTACACCCACTTATCGACCAGCCAATTTACAAACATTTAGGACACTGGAGATGTAGATCAAGGTTAGACAATATTATAAAGGAGACTGATATTACATCTTGGCAGGGGATCGCAGTTTCATGGCTGCGTCAATTGATTTATTTCTTTGCATGAAGATACTTTTACATACGTTGCAATTCCAATTCCAATTATTATCATTATATTATTTCAAATTAGCATGTTGCAAATTTATAATTTTGTTTACAGGGGAATTTTTTTCTCCTATGAAAATTAATGAATAATGATGAAGTCAAATATATTTCATGCATGATAATGGAAGACATGTCCCATTTATTGACCCTGGTTTTCTGGCATTAAATATCGCCTGACACTTGTCGTCGACAGGTGCAACTTAGTTTACAAGACGTTACACAAAACACTTGATGGAGTCAAATATTGAACAAAACATGAACTACCCATCACTCCTGAATGTTGACACTTCATCATCAGCCATCTACAATAAAACGTTCATACTCGTCTCAAATTCTGCCTGATTTCTCGCTATTTCACTCCAAGATAGGAAATATTATCATTCAGTACCAAAGTAATTAAAAGACGAGAACTAAATTTAATGGTTTTTTTAAATTTCAATTTCAAGTTATTTTTATGCAAGAAACATAAACCTCTTTTGACGCCATAAAGTTTTAACGATGGAATTTTTTTCTATATAAGACCTCGTTATCTTAAGGAACCCCGTACCACTGCCAAAAAACTGTAACTAAGTATTGGAAACTGTTTTATACGGAATGACTATAGCTTTGATAAATCATTTCTTAAAAAAAAAAACATTCCTAGCGGGACTTTTGTGAGAAATAATAAAGATGAAATAAACAATATATAATCAACGAAAGTATTTTTAACTGTAAAAATTCAGTGGGGCTAGCGGAAGATTCGAACCATGATCATCCAATTATAATACCATTGCTCTTACTGATTAAGCTATCCGGCCCAGTCAACGGAACTACCATGGCAAACAGAAGTTAAGGGGAGGTTACTGTATATATAAAAACCACAGGGCAGTGGGACAGGGATCCTTAAATGTTGTAACAGCCAGTGCCGCCAATAAATGTACAAAGTCAATATAGGCAGCGGCAACCCTCAACATCTCATTTGAATAATCTTAAAACTCCCACAAAAAAGTCATTATGTTTTAAATAAATCACACAAAATTACACAATAAAGTCTGACCCAAGTATATTTGATCTATTTTAGTGGCTACTGCACGACTTTAAGTCAGTTTCAAAATCAATGCTGTATTTTATGCAAATTCCACGTAGCCTTGACCGAGATAACTGGTTATAAATCTGTTGCTTTATTTCTGCATGAACTTTAAATCGCTAATGAATTTCAAATTATCCTACACTCGTGGTACTAACATCACAAACACTGCCTCTAATGTACCAGGATATTAGACCAAAAAACAGCCATTTTCTATAAGCTAACTACACATGCTTGCAAAAATAAATTTGAATAGAAATCAAAACCACAAATACTGAGAACAACTAGAACACCGACAGGTCAGCAAGGTCCCAGCCATGTGCCTTTATGTACCACCAATGATCTATTTTTAGTAACAGTGACCTTGACCTTAGAAACTTTAAAACCCCTCAGGTGCATCTATATATAGCTACATATCACATGGTATCATGACCATGTCAAATATATATAAAAATTGGTCTTTTTGATTATAAGAAAATCGCCAGAAACGAAAGTATGGATGAACAGACAGATCTGCATCTCTGATGCACTGGCCATAAAAAAGTTACTCGTATGCAAACCATATTTAT
This sequence comes from Chlamys rubida, assembly GCA_032359455.1. NCBI lineage: Eukaryota > Metazoa > Mollusca > Bivalvia > Pectinida > Pectinidae > Chlamys > Chlamys rubida. The sequence goes on from JAUMHH010034692.1 coordinate 2,704, forward strand.
ATATCACACCTTTAAAAGTAACAAAAACTTACTGGTGTGCAACCTTTATTTATTTATCACCTTTAAAAAGTAACAAAACTTTACTGGTGTGCAACCTTTATTTAGTTATCACACCTTTAAAAGGTAACAAAAATTTAATGGTGTGCAACCTTTATTTAGTTATCACCTTTAAAAATTAATAAAAACTTACTGGTGTGCAACCTTTATTTTGTTATCACACCTTTAAAAAGTAAAAGTTATTAAAAAGTAACAAAAACTTACTGGCATGCAACCTTTATTTATAGGTATCACACAAGTTTTTACAATATGAACCAAAATTTTCTACTTTTATATCACCCCCAAAAATATTACATAATTACCTGGGTTTTAGGGTCATTTTTTTGCCCAGTCCTGACCATGGATGTAAAAAGTGTTTTATTGGAAAAGATAAATCATGACGGAACAGAAATCACATCTCCGCTTTATAGCTGCGGTGCTGTGGTGTTGTTCAGTTTTACGAGCATCTTGTAAACCCTTGAAACTAAATAAGTACTCACGGGATAAAATTTGCTTTCTTGTCGGACAAATAAGCTTTAAAGACCTACTTAACGGGCCATTGACAGGCACATCAAACAGGAAGCCAGGCAAAACATGATGATCAGCCCATGTAATGGCTGTTAAAATAATTTTAAAGCGTGGCGATCATAAATTAAACGTGAGCCATGGCCTAGACTAGACACATAAACCAGTAAAGATTTTTCGTACCCTGAAAATAGGAAATAGGTAAAACTCATCCTGGCCAGCTAGCTGGTCAAGCATGGATTTGTGGAACAAGGGATAATATACATCCAGCTGACAAGATGACTGTTGTACATGTACAGTCAAACCTCTATTAAGAGACCACCCTTAGGATCTTCAAAGAGTGGTCTCATAACACAGGTGGTCTCTTAACCCAGGTGGTCTCTTACTACAGGTGGTCTCTAAACACTGGTGGTCTCTTACTTCAGGTGGTCTCTTAACACAGGTGGTCTCTTACTACAGGTGGTCTCTTACTACAGGTGGTCACTTAACACAGGTGGTCTCTTATTACAGGTTGTCTCTTACTACAGGTGGTCACTTAACACAGGTGGTCTCTTACTACAGGTGATCTCTAAACACAGGTGGTCTCTTACTACAGGTGGTCACTTAACACAGGTGGTCTCTTATTACAGGTGATCTCTAATCACAGGTGGTCTCTTACTACAGGTGGTCACTTAACACAGGTGGTCTCTTACTACAGGTGGTCACTTAACACAGGTGGTCTCTTACTACAGGTGATTGCTAAACACAGGTGGTCTCTTACTACAGGTGGTCTCTTACTACAGGGATCACTAAACACAGGTGGTCTCTTACTACAGGGATCACTAAACACAGGTGGTCTCTTACTACAGGTGGTCATACAGTTGCCCGTTCCTGATTTCTAACATAATGGAAAAGTTGGGATGAGGAAGGGAAATGAATGGTTTTGAAATTATAAAGGTAATTTTCTGTTTTACATTGCCGACCTCAATTTGACTCTCTTGAAACATTTAAACTAAAAGTACGACCATAACAAAACTAACAGCATCTGAGGAGAAACAGGGTCAACCCACTTCAGTAGAATATATTTGAACATGTGTGACTCAGGCTCAGTATCAAATATGAAAAGAAAATCCACAAGTATCAAGGAAGTTTCATCTAAAGCTTATAATTAAGATGGTGTAAACAGATGGTGACATAGCTGCAGTTATGTTTTCTAACCATTTCCCTAAATAGGGATCCCAAAACATGGTTCACCTACTTTCCAAATCTCCCTATTTTGGAGGGATCGAGACTCCCGTTTTTGGACCCTTAAATTAAGCATTTTCTACCAGTAAATTTGCTAAACTTTTCCTTTTTTCTAAGATCTGATGATTTTACCTGAAAGTGTTATTTTTCCCTAGAGTGTACATCCACACATTTTATTTATGCATTTAATTCTGAGCATGCGTAATCTCCCACATGAAAATTTTAAAAAGTTGACAAGTATTGGTTTATTATCCTAATACCAACTGTCATAACTTACAAACCAGTCTACCATCAAACCTTGTTATACTGCCGTCATTGGGAATTCTGGCATTATAAAGAGGTTTGACTTTGACAATACATATGAAGATGTATAAAGTAAATATTAACTCCCTGGACTTGCCCAGTCTTTGATTTGGCAAGGTTCAAACGTGACTTTAGGGGTGATGGGTTGAAGGAAACTAGATCCCTCAGTGGCATTAACAGTCATCTGAGCATAAATTTTACTAACATAGGGCCAAAACTTGATAGCAACAAGCTAGTGACCGGCTAGGTATCCAATATCACGAGAGCTGGAATCTCATTTAGAAATTAAAAACAACTCATTAAGAAATCAGTTAAAAATTATATATATTTGACCCCTGTGACCTTGCATGGACTTCCCTCCATTCCAGCGTGCTACAGACCAAATATCATGACCATGGTTCTAAAAATATTTTTTTCAAAAGACCTTGAATGGACATCTCTCTTTTCCAGCTAACTATGGACCAAAAGTGACCCTATGCCTTACGGTTCTTTAGTAGACATATTTTAAAGATAGTAACATATTCTGTGATATTATTGACAGCCCTCTATCTCAGTTAACTACAGGACAAATATGAGCTTATCATGTCTTATAGTCCTTGAAAGAGAGTGGAAAATGGGTAGCAAATTAGCAATAGGTCACTTGAGTCTTTGCTTCAGGTGACCTTAATTGCTGGCAATAAGCAATGTGGCATAGGAATTTTTCATGAAAATATATAAAAGATTTTTTCCCCTAAAGATTGATGTTGCAAGGTTGGATTAGGTAGATACAGAGATCAAGGGGAGGAGGAGGAGGAGGAGGAGGAGGAGGGGGAGGGGGGAGGGGGTTGTGGTGATGAAAGTCATAAATCAGGGGAGCATACATTATTTGCTGTCTCTACAACTACAGACTAAATACTCTTGTGTTGATAGTCCTCACAGTAATCTGACTAACCACTTGAGCTAAAGTAGGGAGATATACCCTGTCATATGTCTATACATGTATTTATTGGTGGACGGAATATCAGTCAACATGCCAGTCAGTTATAAATGACATAATACCCTAACAGTAAATATCTAATTATCTCAAATTTCTCTAAACATACTTATTATAGTAGTAACTTCATTTTATCCCTGATTTACTGTTTGAAAGATGTTTTGATTTATTTTTTTCGCACAATTTTTTTTATTTATTTTGGCACACATTTTCATAATTTGGCACTAAACACCATTCAGAAGTAATTCTATTTTACCCGCATTTCATTGTAGAAGTGATTTCCTTTTCGTTCTTTTTTTTTAATTTTGGGGGAAGACCTCCGAACCCTAACCAAGGAAAGAGGAACTCACCAAGTCAAACAAACTTCTGTCTAAAAACCTGCTATCCAGGTACATTTGTATGTGAAATTGTTAAAATCCTTCAATTCTGGACAAAGGACATTTTTTCCATGTCAAACGATTTTTTTGAACAGTCTGTCGACCAGAAAAGTTTTCAATCATGTTTAGAATATATTTAAGGATTTTACTTCCCATTGTTCACAGAGAAAGGAACTTATATATCATCTACAAGAATTTGAACTGGTTTCAGGGTTCTGCCAAGGTCATGCAAGGATGAAATTGGACATACGTACTACACACATGTAAGTTTCAATCATAAAAAGTAGGACTTAAGCTAAACAGATTCCAGTTATAATGAGAAAGAGGATAACTTGCACTATGGAGCGATTAGCATCAAAGTGTTATTAATATTTATAAGGCTAGTATGTTGACTGGTTTGTTATAAGATTTTGATTTGTTTGTGTTTTACGTCCTATTAACAGCTAGCTATGGTCATTTAAAGACATGCCAGCTGGTTTTGGTGGTAGAGGAAAGCCGGAGGTTCCCGAAGAAAAAACACCTTCGGACAGTACCTGGCGACTGCCCCACGTGGGTCTTGAACCTGCAACCCAGTGGTGGAGGGCTAATGGTAGCAGAATGTCAGATGCCTTAACCACTTGGCCACTGCAGTTTATAAGAACAGAATAAAAGCTGCAGTAATATCATTAGAAAAGACACCTTCATTCTTAAGAATACATCTTGAGTTTGAATAAAATAAAACTTTGTAATCTGTTATGTATAGATTTTGCAGAATGGGAAGAGGTTGGGAGTGGGGGATGGGTTGAAAAAATTCGGTGAGTGAGCACAATTTAATTGAGTACAGAGTGTACAAATATAAAACACGCTTCCGTGTGACGAACTCATTGGGTATGCCTAACGTGGCCGAACCCTCGCCTGGTGAATAACACTTACACACACTTTCCCCTTCGCTGGCCAGGAACTGTGGCTTACAATGTCAACACGGATACAGAATGGCCATTGTACTATCTATCTACCCGTAACCTGTTTCTCTTGTGGTTTTAACACTGGTCGATAAAAACCTGTGACCATTGTTGTTCCAAAGTTCTTGATCTGTGATATCATCCCCATTCAAGCATATACTAAAGAAAATAAATTGAAATAGCTTCAATTACAAACATTCCTGTACGAAAAAAAGTTTTATTTATGTTCCTGTCTGAAAAAATTTAATATTATTTGAAAGGTAATGATCCATGTGGTAGAGTACAGTTAAAGCTTGATTATATTTCACAATACTGAAATATTAACTTTTCAAAATATGGGCAAACATGCAAAATTCTAGAAAAATTATGGGTCGATATGTTATGCGTAATTTTGAGTCTCTCTACGTCATGTTTACGTAAATATATTAAAAGATAAAAAAAAAAATCTTAAAAGCATGTGTACTTGTATACAAAATGTTAATTTATTCATTTTCTTTCAATTTTGTTTATGTATACACCTATTTAAAAAACGTTAAAGTCTCAGTGATAAGCTAATTAGCATTACTGCACCTGTTACTTACCTGTTGATTTATAACTACCACACCTATCATACTCTATACCTAATATCAAACTCGGCTCTATGTTAAATAAAGGCCTGTACATTGTATGTGTATAAAGATTGAGTTTGACGAGCCCTAGATTGTTAGCTATAAAATCTGTTAACATCAGGAAATAAGTTGTTAATTTTATTTTTTTACCTTGACATTCTAGAGACATACTGACGAGAGTCACCTGATTAGGAGTTCAACCTTCTACATATATACAATGTCACTCGTTAATTAGACACTTCAGTTCAGTATTTGATTTGTTTATGTTTTACGTCCTGTTAACAGCTATGGTAATTTAAGGATGTGCCAGGTCTTGGTGGTGGAGGAGGAAAGCCGGAGTTCCCCGTTCAGTATCCATATTTTAAAGACTGAGAAAGAAACTTCAGAAAAGCTCACAAAGTTATACCCCCCATTTGTGCTTACATTGTTTCTGGGGCAGAAATTAAAGTGTCAAGGGCCATAACTCCAAACATAAAAGTTGAATCACAAATTCCTTTATTTTTCTTACATAGCAAAAGTTATTAACTTTCCATTAGTACCACACTGGTGAATTTGTGTTTACATAATAATGATGTAAATATGGCCTCAATCCTGCTTCTGGTGAGATAAATGCTGTCGGGAAAGGCTTCACACACTTATACATAGATATAAGTCCTTGAAACTTTAAATCTTTCCAAACCAATAAGTGTATAATATTTAGGTAACTTTACGACTGCAATTTTAACTACAGATTTTCTGACACATTGCGGCACAGTAACTTCAAAGATCCTTATCCCACTACACTGTGGTCTTTCCTATATACAGTTACCTCCCCTTAACATCCATTTGGATATAATAACTGTAGACCAGTTTTGGGCAGGACACTTCCGATGAACAGGTATATGAAGCTCAATTGGTTAGAGTGATATTTATAACAATCTGACGACTTTTTACACTAAAAACACTATTATTGATTATCTTTTGTTTCATTCATCAAATGTTATCATTTCTCATGAAAGTCCTGTAAGGTATGGTTTTCTTTTCAGAAAAGATTTATCAAAGCTATAGTCATGCCGGAAAAAAACGTTTATAACACTTAGTAACAGTTCTTTGGCAGTGGTACGGGGATCATTATACCCATATAAAAATTTATATTCAGTCTAAGAAAAATAAATTGTTAAACTCAAATAAATGTTATTATGATAATTCCTCTATATTAATCTACACAAATTAACATTGATTATTCTGAAATGTACAGCCTTGTACTCCCATGATAATGAGTTTATTGAAAGTTTTCAGCTCTGTTCCTGTAGACAAGTCTATCCAAGAATTAAAACCTTGTGTCAACATTATCCCGATCATAGGTCTGTTTGTTTGAGCTTACACTATTGACATGTGTGGACACACAAGATTTAAATTCCGATCCCTATACATCAAAAACAACATTTAATGTTGATATCCCTATTCAACGGGGCGAAAAATCTCTGGAGATAAATTCTGAATCGACGGTTCAACGACATGATATCCCTTATACCTGGTAGGTGATTATCATGTCATATTGGTTTATAAACAGGGCACACAATTATATTGTAAATACACAATTACTTTATAACTATAGTACACATTTACATTATAACTATACCATACCCAATTATATGAAGTTCTGCAGCTTCAATTGCATTTAGAAAGCGGTCAGTTACATAAATTTTATTTACGGTATATATGTGTACTGTATAACGGGAAATTTTCGCCTTTTGATGGTAAAATCCATTACCGCTCAATATTATATTTGCCCTTTACATATAATTACTATGTATAATAGGTTGTTTACAAATATTCGCTGTGATGATAAATTCACCTTCATCATGGAGGTTAAAGGGTGAAACTTAAACTGCAGAGAAACTTTTCCAGTATGCAGTAAAGATATTTAAATTACCAGGTAAACATTCTATTTATAGAAAAGACTTTAAAACAACACTTTTCCAAAAATTGTTGTTATCAATTTCTGATCATATTCTAAAATATTTTGTTTATTAATATAAACTTTATTTATTTAACAACAATTATGAAACAAGTTATTTCAACTTATATAAATCACTCTTGTTGGCCCGGTTGTTAGCGCGTGGGGGTCTTATTGTGGGAGGAAACCGGAGTACTCGGAGAAACCCCACGTGGTCGGGTAGGTGACCCCAACCTTTTCACGTCCGATCGGGGAATCCAACCCCGGCCTTGGTGAAAGGCAAGTGCGCTATCCACTGCACCACCCGACCACCCAAAGTTGACCTTTGACCTCATTACTGTAATTACAAAAAATATTTGCACTGCTGGTTTACATAACATATCCAAGTATCGAGACGCTAGTCCAAATGGTTCTTAGGATATTGTTGTTTGAAGTTTTTAACATATTTGAGCCCTGTAACCTTGAAAGTAGGTCAAGGTCATTTTAATGAGGAAAATATCCTTAGCAGCTCAACTGGGGATATTTAAGCAATGAATGTTTTAGCAAATGTTGTTACGGTCCTATAACACCCATTGGTATT
>JAUMHH010034703.1:0-10209 GCA_032359455.1 Chlamys rubida
TATTTGTACTTGGCAGTGGTACAGGGATCCTTGAGCTGAGGACTAGTATATATTTGTACTTGGCAGTGGTACAGGGATCCTTGAGCTGAGGACTAGTATATATTTGTACTTGGCAGTGGTACAGGGACCCTTGAGCTGAGGACTAGTATATATTTGTACTTACTCTCCACAATCGCGGCCAGTATAGCCATTTGGACAGCGGTCACAGATAACTTGACCTCCCGGCGACTGATAGCATGATCTTGAAAACCTGCAAAAGTCCACAGAAATCTTATCATTGGACTACATATATGGACAGTTATTTTATATTGCTTACTGCATTATTAGCGAAAGGTATCATATTTATGGACAAGTAGTTATCTTTGAATGAATTTTAAACAGTGCTGTTTTGCTATTTGAACATCTTCTGTAATATCCTTTTTCAACATTTTTATTTTATTTTAAAGAATTCAAACAGTTCTAGACATTAGAATCAAATATTACAAACGGTCAAAAGATTTCACCGAGAAATTCCTAATGGAAATTCTGGTTACTTCTTACTTCAATTGGGTATATTTTCTGCAGACTGGCAGATCATAACATAATTGTACAGTAGACTTACTGATTGGATGGTATAGTGAGAGGACAGTAGACTTACTGATTGGATGGTATAGTGAGAGGACAGGCACATGGCCTGCAGTCACTTGTGGTTCCCACGGAAGCATCACCGTAGTAACCGGTGGCACATCTCTCACAGCGGTCTCCCTCGGTGTTGTGTTGACAGTCCTAAATTGACAAAGCATTACAAGATTAAAACCCTTAACAATGATCCTGTCAAATTTGATCGTTTATAGACAACAAAGCAACCTAAAGGAATGTTTCTGGTTAGGAATTCTTCCCTTGGCAGGATAATTTCACCTTTATTTTACAATTCTTAGGTAGCAACATTTGTTAAATGCATATAATCAGCAGTAGATAAGTTTTTCCTTGGTTCAATCTTTGGAACTTCTTTCATACAATCTTTGAACTTCTGATTTTGCTCTGCATTTCTTTTTGTTTCTAAATACTCAAATTTCAATTAACTCGAACTCTGTAGTCCAAGTTTTTTTTCTTTGCAGCATTTTTTATAATTGCTCTACTGATAATAAAAAAATCTAAACATAATCGTACAATTTATTTTATTATTTAATATTGACTCACCAGACATTGGCCAGATGTAGAATCACATGACGTGGCATGGCCATTACAGTTACATTGTGAACAGCGGAACTGACTGCCCTCCTGTACTTGGAGATATCCTGGGGCACATTCCTCACACGATAGTCCTGTGTAACCCTGGGGACAGAGACAACTCTCCACCATAGGTGCAGGGCCCAGACCAGTGGGTGTGGCTGTAGCAGTATCCATGGTGACTTCGCGAATGGCTGTGCGAGTTGTTCGGGTGTGGAAGGTGGCACGGATCAGAATGGCCTCAATATCTGCTAACATGGACATGAAGGCTGCCCGACTCGGCTCTGACCCGTCCAACATACGGAATGATGGCTGAAACACCACAGAAAACAGTTAATAGTGGGAGTAGTATGATATATATATCACTGATATATAAGTAGCGAAAGATGTCAAGGACTAAATTTGTTATGTTTAAATCACTCATATATGTATTTGATTCTCTTCCAAATAAAATCTTTGTCTGACTTTTTGTAAAAGAGTTTGTGTTTGTAATCAACGTACACCATGTTGAGAGATCAACCTACCTCCCGCAGTAAAATCTTGATGCTCTGAGGTTTGTTAGGTTCAATAGCAGGGCTGAACAGATGATACATCCTCTGTCGCTGGCCTGATGTCTGAAATAGTATCATTTAAAAATTCAGATAAAAAAAGTTATTTTGAATACACCCATAATGTACATTTTGAACAAAACATTATTTAGCAGTTAATTAAGACAGATGGTGTGACATCTGTATAAATCACAAAATTCAACAGTGGATATTTTGATCCCGACATTTTCAGATAAATACTGCTTGCATATCACAGGCTAGTTATACTTACATTTTCATTTGAACAATGAATGAAACCTGTTTCTTTATTTATTTATTTAATATTCACATATGTTCAATTTATCTCCTTATACTTGAATACATATTTAACATTAAAGTAAGTTAAACATAAACAATGTATGTGCATGTTTAGCCAAAGTTAATTAATTCTGTCAAACATTTTGGAATCATCTTTATAAATTTCACCATAATATACAAACATATGTTGATTATATCTATTCTACCATGTCAAGTATAACAAAATGTATAATGTCACACTAATAAGACTGAATGTGACCTCGATGTGCAAATAAATTTGGAACAGCATTGCATGTGCCTGTTTTACTGGGACAGGTGTGGTCTTAATCTGCTATTCAATAAGATACAGTTGTTTACCATTGAAAAATGCTGCAACAAAATACTCACAATGAATTCTACATCCACATCCCTAAATAACCTCCCAGAGTCCAACTGATTCACTTGAGTGTCCAACGTGAACTTCAGGAAACCGCCAAATGACTTAATCTGTGGATTAATACAAACTGAGTTTAGGATCGTTATACATATGTGCTTTCAAGTTGTGGAAAAATATCAAAGTAGTACATGGCCCCCTTTTTTTAAAATTTTTTATCTCAAAAAAGTTCCATTGTGTATTTGCAGATATCTTTATATCCGTTGATACTATTCTGGAACTGTTATTGTACTATAAATGACACCCTTTTGATATAGGTTATACAAGTTTATGTTTTTATCATATTAAAAGACTATTTTAAGTAACCTACCTCACTGTGAGTAAGGTTATATGTTGGTTAAATGATAATTTTGATGTAAATGTACAAGCCAATACACCTTTGAAGTGGACAAGCTTGTCACAACTGATATTAACAAAATCATATGAATCACATCTATTAGAACTCACCTGATTTCCACGGAATTTAGGGGGCAGGCTGAAGAAGAGACTCTCTTGTTCACGCTGGATTCCTTGGAACTGGGCAAAGGCAATTTCTCTCCTGGACACATCGATGTCAAAACCGTCATCAATGATGTTGTTCAGCCTGCGATTGGTCAATACAAAGGTGTGTGTTCCGTCTGAGCCAAGTTGTGGGCGGAGCTATGGTGAGAGAGCAAAGGTTGGTCATTACTCTTCGTACATGATAACATGGCTTGATGAATTTTTCGGAAAGCTTAATTCCAATTCTACACATTCCTGTTAATATTTATGTAAACTTTTATCAGAGTCTGGCTGAGAGTTTTTGAGAAATGTGCAGGATAAGAATAATAAGAAAGAACAAGAATGCATCAACTGCAACAATATGAATCTCGTCACAATTCGTTTGAGGAATTGTCCTAAAAACAATAACACTAAACAGACATTTTAATCTCGAGTACAATACCCTGAAACATTAATTCCTTTGATGTATTGAAGATAGGTAGATCATAAGAAACCTACAGGGGGAAATAGCATAGGTTTGTTTGTATGGGGTCCAATTGCTCACAACAGCTTATTGGTCACATGATGATGGGTCTCACAACAGCTTATTGGTCACATGACGATGGGTCTCACAACAGCTTATTGGTCACATGATGATGGGTCTCACAACAACTTATTGGTCATATGACGATGGGTCTCACAACAGCTTATTGGTCATATGACGATGGGTAAGAACTCAGGACAGCAGTAAAAATAAGTAGTGTTTTCAATGTCTACACCTGACTTTTTTCTGCGTCACATACGTTTTAAGGGAGTTTCAAGAAAGTTGAGTACAGAATCCATGCTTGAGCATGAGAACAGTTTCATGAATACGGGCCCTCGCTGTTATAATCAATGTGTATACAATTCATTGAAGATCCTATTTAAAGGTCTGACATAAGTTACTCTGGCACCTTGAGCATGAGACTAACGCCTACCTGCTCACTGGAGCTGGTTTAGTCTTTTTATAACTTATTATAACTTTGTTCAGGGAAGGAACAGATGAGAGGGAATGTGTTACTTACCTCGTTCCTGTAATAGTTTGAGCTGGAACACTGACTTGTGATACCCCTACACCAACAGGACAGACAACCCTGGCTGTTATCATCCGACAAGTGGAAGTAGTTATCTTTACACGAGCTACACCTCAAACCCTGGACGTACGACTACAAGGGAGACAACTACAGATGAAACACACAATTATCTTCAGTGAAGCATAGCAGCCTTTTTATGGAAGTTTACTTAAAATATGAAGAAAAAAATCATTATAATCTGCCAATACAGTATTTTGCTTTTATGAGTTGTCCATTTGAACATTTTGTAGATGTGATAATTTTGTTTATCTTATCTCCACAGTATACGTATTATGTAAAACTCTTTCTACATTATAATGAGTTTAGAATGCTACTACAAGATACCACAGAAATTGACTCTTGGAATTGCTCTCATTTGCTCAAGTCCTTAAGTCTTATCTATGCGTATTGAGGGACAAACACTCATGCATCCTATAGATATAGGCTCTTCATATAACTTGAATTCTTAAGCTTATGTTATATGAAGCCAACTTTTCAAAGTTACTGTTTCCAAATTGGAAAATGCACCACCCATCCTTCCATGTGAATTCATATTGAGTAAATGAGTGTGGGAGTGTTAATTATGATGTATTTGTTTGTATTTGTAGGCATTAATTCAGATCAAACAAAGGCAGAATAAGAATAATTGTATACTGTAAGTTACCTTGCACTGGCACTGCCGGGAGCTCAGGTCACACTGTGTGTTGGGCACTGTTCCTCGACTGTCACAGTTACATTGGGGCTCTGTAAACACCAAAAGCACATTAGAGTTATCTCCCATGGAACAACTCCGTTATACCATAACGTGTGTGTACCAAGTAATTTATTCTCTTTCTAAGATATTTTACTGTTTATTATTTTTTTTGTGTGCTTTTGAAAGAAGATGCATATGACACAGTAAAGTAGCAATTCTATTTTTAACTTCTTTCAAAATTTCATCAATCAGATATCCATTTGTATAGCTACAAATAAGTACATCCAATGATAATTTCTGAATTCATATAAATACACAACTCCAAGAGAATTTAAACTAAATAATATTTTAATTCTTATCTCTTGTATACAGTCTACTCTGACTTTAACAATAATATTTGAGCTCCGTGTAAATTAATTATCTCAATATGATGTCTATACTTTTTAAGTGTCGAGATAAGTTACCCGATATAGTATGCAGTGATTTGTTTCCTAATTATATTGTACGCATATTAATGAGAAATTATCTATTTCACAAGGTAGGATCAGACAGATTGTATACAGCTTGATCACATAACTGAATTTGAAATGGTTATTTTGTCATTATTATTTTCATTGCATTTAAAATTGTTCAATATTGAAATAAAAATCTGGAACTACTTTGCTCTTCCCTGAATGACAATAACATGGTCGGAGTACTTCGGTTTTTACCTATATGGAATTAGCTGATAACACATAATTGTGTAAGAAGCTTTTTTCAAATTATGAAGTTATGTGATAAATAGAATCTTACATTTAAGTCCATGTTATATTGAATTTATTTAACTTGTTCAATATGACATGCACACTCATGTGAGATCCTCTATATGTGATACTCACCGACAGGTCCGATCTTGCAGTAGTCACCGGGATTCATAGGGTTTCCTGTGTAACCTTGATTACACCTGTGGCAACAAAAACATTGACATCATTATAACTTTTATTACAGCAACACAGGACAAATTTCTTTAATAAAGAACATAACACAAAATTATTTAAACAATTGTGAAAGAAACATATCTATAGCATCAAAGAATAACTTTTAAAAAAACATGTGAAAGAAATATATCTATAGCATGCAAGAATTGGTTTTAATAAAGAAAAAACAGATTCTGTAGAAAAAACTCAAAAGAAACCCAAAATGAATTTGTGTACATCATATCTTCAATTTGAGGTTTGACTCTCATCAAACCAACAACTTCAAATCAATAATATCATACTTTTAGTTGGTAATAAGATATTGTTTTGCAATATTAAAAATTCATTAAATAGATGTTATAAGGTAACATGGTATAATATCGCCTTATGATATATAAAATCCTCACAGGTAATATGACCCCATATTACCAGCATAAAGCTTATACAATTATAATATACCAGGAAGGAATACAGGAAAAAAAGTATCATTGAATATTTTATTATATTTTGAAATGCCCTCTGAATTTCTGAATTTCATAAACAGGCATTACAGAAAAAGCTGTGTGAATGATGAAGCGTGAACTCTCACCTCTCACATCTGCGGCCGATGTGGCCAGCTGGACAGGCTGTACAGGTGACTTGAGCATCTGTGTCCAGCATACAAGTAGGACTGAATCTGTAATTAATGAAAATGAAAGTTATTACTTGTACCAATACATTTTTCCTGAATATTTTTTTTTTCATATTTACAGCTACAAATTTACACACATTAATGAAAACAATGAAATTTGAACATTGAAAATTGAACTCAGCAAAACCTTGTGCTAAATGGCAAAAATCTTACCCTGGGTTTACGATTTCTCGTTCAACACCCTACTCGAATGATACGTTCTATTAATCTCACACAGGTATCCCACATCAAACACATTTGCTATAGCGTTATTGAGGAGGAACAAAATATTTCTATCGCTAAACTTACTGGTTGGGAGTTCTTGTAAGGGGACAGGAGCAAGGCTGACAGTCGTTGGGGCTTCCTCGTGTCGCATCACCATAGAAACCAGCAGCACAACGCTCACAGTTGTCTCCCTCTGTACTGTGTTGACAGTTCTGGAAATAGCACCATACTTAGCAACTAGAAATACTGGATCATTCAAACAGTACTGACTACACCTAACTCCATTGATTCAGAAATGTTGTTATCCCAAAAGAGAAAACAAGTACAGTATGTATGAGCATTTAACATTCCAAGATATACAAATTTATTAGTTACAGTACGTACCCTGCAGACACCTGTCTCTGGGTTACACTCGCCTGAGTGTCCGTTACAGTCACATTGTACACAGCGCCCAAGGTAAAATCCATCGCGACTTCGTGTGTAGCCAACATCACAATCCTTTTAAACATCATTAAGGATTTGTTTACATTTTGAATTCAGCGTAAGAAAAAGAAAAGGACAAAATTCATAGGACAAATTTTTTATATTTTGTTTAGAGATCTGAATCGAATGAACTTTGTCTCTTTTTTTCAGTTAAATCAGAAATTTGCCATTTTTTTCTGAACCAAACAATACTATGACTTTCAATATTTGATTATATAACAGATACCTGCAACTCAAAACTGAAATTGGCAAAAAAAAATATTTACACCAGACTCCATGAGTTTGAATATTTTTTCACAACTTACTTATTTCTAAAACCGTGTTTAAAACAAAAAAATCATGAGAATGAAATTCTTTAAATTATTAACTATGTATCACTTTAACAGCACCTACCTCACAGGAGAGTCCTCTGTAGCCCTGTGGACAGACACACTGCTCCACCGTCTTAGCACGGTCCTGACCCGTGTTCCTGTCTTCGGCGATGTCCATGACAATGTCACGAATGCTGGCCTGGTCTGTTGTCCTGGTGAAGGTTGCTCGGATCAAAATTGCATCAAGATCAGCTAGAGCCATCATAAGGAACTCACGTGTAGCTGGCTGCCCATCCAGTCTGGTCCAGCTGGCCTGTAATACAGAAAACATTTTACTGAATAGTGATAACATAATAAAATATGACACTAAAAAGGTCATCAACTCATTCACCCCTGACGACACATTTGAAATCTTCTAAATCAAATGTTGGAATAGCTCATTATGAAATGTCAGGGGTGAATGATTGTTAAGGTTCATTTAAGGGTATACTTTTTACAAGATCAGACAAAATTATATAAAAATATCACAACAGATATTTCACACACAGTGAACGTTTGAAGAATGGTAGACTTTCATTTCATTTATCTCAACATATGTACAACAATCAGATTACACTTCTGGTAACTTTCTTCGTACCTAAGACATTTATCTGAAAACTTTCCTTGTCAAGACTGCAGAAACCCCTTCATAACATTTATACATATAACTTACCTCATAAAACTTAACGCTGTAGGATTCTGGTTTGTTTGGGCTTGGAATTTTCTGAGGACGGTGTACAAGCACAATGTCGTTTCCCTGGAAATCAAATCCACTGATTATTAAATGCTCATGAAGGATGTTATTGATGAATGAAATTTACAGTAGCAGTGCGATAACATAAATGTTTCTGAAGTATGTGACCACTTTCAAGGCTTTTTATTGGTCACCTCTGACCTCGGATGATTTTCATTGGTCATCAATTGGCAAACTACAAACATAAGCAACTATGCATAATGAAACACTTTCCTCACAACAGACTTTTTAAACCAATGTTAATTGTACAAAACTTCAAATAATTGATACCAATGAAATGGATTTATTGCAAAATTTATTTTCGTGAAGAAAAAAATCTTTTACTGAGGACTCTCCTTACTGAGGAATCTCTATTTCACAAGTCTCATATTATTTTGGAACTAATTTGCAAAGAGTCTTAAGTTATGTATATTTTATTTTGAGATTCGAATTATTCAAAAAAAGTTGTTTAATAACAAACTTGACAAGAGGTTTTCGTACAAATTAAGTTACAACAGCACATATGGCAATGGTACAGATTTTTAATTTGTTTGACTTCCCAAAAACATCTGGTTTCATATGAACACAGGGCACAGAACATTAAATGACATCACGATATGCGAATGTTATAATTACGCTTATTTCCACTAGGGGTCCAGGGCTCCCCGTAGAGTCTTGTCCTGGACGGTACATCACAACAAACCTCAGAGAACCTCCGTATGACACCAGCTACACAAATCAAACATAAAAGAACTTCAGTTATCTCAATTATATCAAAAACTTGTGTAATTTGCACAAATATGTAATTTTTACAGGTGCGATTCAAGGTTTTCGATTTTGATCTACTGTTAAACCTGCACGAGAGACCATCGGTGATAAGAGGCTATAAGGGTTAAGACACCTCTTTTAAACTTTTCATTGCAATTATACAAATACTACAACAATATAAATATCAACTATATAAATGTACAATATTTCATGCTAACCTTATCACCAAGGAAACGCTGAGGAAGTGACCAATAGTAGGCAGTCTCGGGCAGTCTTCCGAAGGATCGGTAGATGAGCTCACGGACATTTCTGTCAATGGTGAACCCATCAGTCACGGTAAGATCTGGCTTACGAGAGATGTCTGTCAGCGAGAATCCCAAGCTGTCCCTCGTGAACGAAGCTCCGACCTGTCAAATAATCATCCATGGATATAATAGTAACAGTTGACTGAAATGAGTAATAGCCACACTGATTTCGGAGGGATTAGGAAAATATCTGCTTATAAAGATACAATAGGAACACATCCCCACCTTTGTACTGAAAATTTTTCCTCCAAAATTCTGCAATTTATTCGAATTTTTACTGAACCTACTGAAGCATGGTTTACCGCTTTCTTTTTACTTTCATACATCACTTTTCACGCCATTGACTCCGAATTATTTTATTTTGTTTTCTGTTTTTTTCGCTGCAACTAAATTCACCCTTCAGGATGTTACTTAGCTACAAAACAACATTTTTTTGGTTAAGGGTTTTGTAAGTTTTTACCTGAGCACGGTTCCATGAGGTCGAGGTACAGGTGTCAGTGACTCCCATACAGAAACAGGAGATACAGCCGTATGGATTCTCTAGGCTCAAATAGAACGTATTGGCCTTGCATTCGCGGCAGTTTGGACCCTCCACATATTGCTGTGCGATGAAGAAACACAAAAATATTACTAAAAGGCCTCCATGTAAGTCTGTATAATACAATAATAATAAATAATAATTTGAGGTTCTTATATACCGCTTTATCACAACTTAGTTCGAAGGTTGTCTCAAAGTGGTTCACAAATTATTATCCGTGGCTATAGGGCCTTTGCAACCAGCCAATATCTTTCTCCACTCCTTTGGGAGCATACCGGTGCTGCCATTTTGGCGCTCACAGCTATTATTTAACAATTCTAGCACTGCCCAACCACATACTCATTTACAGCTGAGTAGACTGGAGCAAGCGGAGTAAAGTATCTTGTTTAAAGATAAAACAAAGTGCCGTGACATGACTCGAAACCTGCA
>JAUMHH010034714.1:0-10208 GCA_032359455.1 Chlamys rubida
TGACACACAGTTATTATTAGTGGCGTCCAGTAAAGATGACACACAGTTATTATTAGTGGCGTCCAGTAAAGATGACATACAGTTATTATTAATGGCGTCCAGTAAAGATGACATTTTGTGACAGTATCGGACACACAGTTATTATTAGTGGCGTCCAGTAAAGATGACAGACATACAGTTATTATTAGTGGTGTCCAGTAAAGATGACATACAGTTATTAGTAGTGGCGTCCAGTAAAGATGACATACACACAGTTAGTATTAGTGGTGTCCAGTAAAGATGACATACAGTTATTATTAGCGGCGTCCAGTAAAGATGACAGACACACAGTTAGTATTAGTGGTGTCCAGTAAAGATGACATACAGTTATTAGTAGTGGCGTCCAGTAAAGATGACATTTTGTGACAGTATCGGACACAGTTATTATTAGAGGTGTCCAGTAAAGATGACATTTTGTGACAGTATCGGACATAGTTATTATTAGAGGTGTCCAGTAAAGCTGGTACTTGTTTACTTGTATAATTTACATTTCTCATTTTTTAACCGCCCTCCATACTTTGTTCATAGAAGTATCTGTATCTATATTGGTACAATAATCTTTCCATCAAGTTTCTGTGGTATCATTGATAACCGTTTAGAGTGGTCCCCCTTCCGCCTGTAAACCTGTAAATCATCTTGATTAAAACTTCTTCGTGCCTTATTGTAAGCTCTGCGCTTGTCACGTACAACACGTTAACACTCCCCGTTCCACCACGGTACTGCAGATTTATTAATAGACATTTTCTGCTTAATAGGAATACAATCAGTAGCAATTTTTAAAATACCATTTACGAGCTTTTTCATGGCTTGTTTCTATATTTTCACTTAGGAGTGTTGGAGTTACCTCCCTTACATTGGATGACATGACTAAATGTCATCCAATGCAAGGGAGATAACTCCCAGTTAGCTTTTCCTAAATTCCACTGGGGCTTTGTATTTGTAAAAGTTATAGTAGGCATACATCTATATTCTATAATAATAGGATAGTGATCACTATCAAATTTGTCAGTATAAACACTCCCTAAACATTTACCCGATATGTCCGGTGTAACCCTTGTTAGGTCTATACATTGTAGGTGATATATCTAGAGTAGATGGGTTTACTCTAGTATCAGATCCGTCATTTAATTTGGAGGAAATAAAGATGATATATAAAGTATGATGACTATTAAAATCGCCACACAATATATATGGCGTATAAACGTATTTATTGAGTTCGGTATAGTCATCTAGTTTATTAGTTTTACATGTATTAGATAATGTTTATGATACTGACGGATTTGTCATGCAATTTTATTACGACACCCACAACCTCCATATTTGTACTGACTACACTCAACTCATGGAAAACTAGTGTTTCTTTAACATATATGGCTACACTACGGAAGCCTTTATTATCTAGCCGGTTTTTTAGTATTGGTTGGTAAAAACCCGGAATATAAAAACTTTTGTCATTTCCAAGCCATGTTTCTTGTAGACATATAACATTAATTTCAGGTCTACTTTCAATAAATTTTAAGAACTCGTTACCATTTCTGATTATACTCCTGGCATTCCAATGTACCGGTGGTGGTTTTAGGATACATGTTACACGGTTTGTGTACCGGTCGCTAGAGAGGTATGGTGTCCAGCTTTACACCTAGTACTACTACAGCCTGTTGTAGAATATATACTAAGATCTCCGACCAACTCAAGCCTGCTTGTATTTTTGGCGATGACGGAGACTGTTATTAATAGTAATTGTTTGACCGGTACACCTGTGGTTCTGTGACGGACGGACGGACGGACGGGCTGTCTGGTCCACCCCTGTAAACGGCACGGGCTTTGGCGCACTACATGTCACCGTGAGCAGTGCTCACTCACCTGTACTTTAACGATTTCTACAGCCTTCTTTCTGGCCGGACAACCACCATATGCGGCGCTATGTGGCCATATCTGTTACATTTATAACACCTCACTGGAGTTTTTACTTTTACTTTAAATGAGCGGTATATTGTTACCCGCTCAGGCCGTTCCCTGTTAGATGTTAGCCTCACAGTAGTACTTTGGTGGAGTAGCCATACTCCCTCCCCTTCATCCTGGTGGCCTTTATAACACTTTCCTGTCCTAGGACTTCTAAAACCTCGTCCTTGGACATATCCGGACTGACCCCATAGATGACTCCTTCCGATCTGTCCGTAGACGCCGTGACTTTAACGGTAGACGAACAAAAACAAAACAAAAACCATAATAATTTTGATCACTTTGATGTCTGATTCTAAACTAGGAGGAGATAAGCTAGTAGTAGAATGCAGTTTCTTGCAGAAATTCTTCATAAAAATGTTCGGGACTGGTAGCGGCCAGTCCGGCTAAACTAACGGATTTGCAACTAAATATATGGGACCAAAGATATCACTAGACTATATTTTAGTATAGTTTTAACAAAATTCAACCGCATTGATGAACTTTTTCAGACAAACGCCATATCAATCCAAATTTCGAATTTCCACGAACAGGCGAAATTTTGCATGTTTTTACGAGTGCAGACGGTTTGGGTTGCCTAAAACCACGGACTTAGATACTCTAATTCCGTGTAAAGGCACTGAGAGAATTATTCCGAATTCCGAAGATGTATATATTTTTTTGTGAAAACATACATTCAATGCATAACATATACGTATAGACAATAGTACATGTATCCCCGTCTCTGTCTGAACCTGTGTGGATTGACAGTAAGGTTATCGTTGCCAATAATATATAGTACAATGTGGAACCGTCACTAACAGCCTCAGTAGTCTCTCTATTGCTAGATATGCTATCTAAGTCCGTGGTATTTCTGATTTACACAAACATCCAATTCTTCAAACGTGTTATTTCTGGTTTTCTTAATGTGTACTTTTCTGGATTTTTTTTCAATACCCTTGCAATACACCATGTATGTTTTCCCTACTAATATTTCTGTGAGTTTCTCTCTTTTCACAATAATATATACCTATTACAGTACTGTGTGTACTATGCGAGACATGCGAACTTCTACAACTGAATTGCTGAATATCACTGAGAAGGATTTAAAACATAACTGCATTCCTAGAGTAAGTGTAAGTCATGGTTTCTCTACCATCTGTACAGCATCAGTGTGTATCTGTCTGAGTTAACTAGCCCACATTAAATACTCCATTAGTCGATTAACAGTGTTGTGCTTTGGCTTCGTCAGTGATACGTCTGATTAATGCATAACTTGAATTCCTTCTATATACCCTGCTAGTGATACTTATGTCAGTATGAAGCAATTACTGCCACTGCAGGTTTCTTTCCAAAAACGATTAAAGTATCAGTGGTATCTTTATTATTTCTTTATCGTTTAATCCAATACCTTGTGACCTCAGAACAGTTTTTCACTTGCGTAGAGACGCAAAGGGGAGTTAACTCCAGAGTCAACCCGCACTTTGCAATATAATTATCGTTTGAATTTCATTTATGTATATTGTCATAATACATGTACTTTGTCAATTTTCAATGAATGCATATGTATATTTAGGGGAAAGTACCGTTGTTTTGAGTGGAGATACTGTCGATTAGAGCACGAAAATTGGTTTGAACTCGAGACCGATAGTTGACAGTCGACAGTGGAAAAATTTGAGAAGTTTATACCTGGACACTGAATGTGGAATTAACTTACTTTCCTTCCAAATATCAATACTTCTTCTATGAAAACTGATAGTAATGCTATAAAGTTAACGTTTTGGCACAAAACTAACTTCCATTCCCTTCTTATTCCTTAGCTGTTGTAGCATTTTTCGTGAAGAATTTTTAGAATGGAGATTCTTTGTCACAACAAAGTACTACATATCCTTTATAATCAGGATTTCAAGACTGATAAATGATGACCATGAATTAAAAATAGCAAAATTTGATTTTATTGCAAACAATATCTTCTTGTGTATACATATATAAAACAATAAACAAGTACAATGTGAATACAACTCGTCAAAATTACTGTTCTGATTGATAGCGAGTAAACAAAAACCTACGTAACAACAATATTTTATGTTTGTGTAAAAATACTTGGTGCTTGAAAGTAACTCACTGAGTAAAATGATGTAGGCATGTAGGTAAAGTGATGGGATAAAATTAAAATAAGTTGTTTTGCTTGTTCTTGTGCTGTGCAATCAAAACTTACATCTAGGGTAGTCAGAAAGAGGCTGGTGGCTTAGAAAAAAAAATTAAGACGTTTTTAATTAGACATTTGGGAAAACATGTATTTTAAGACGTTTTTATGAGTTTTTAATCTAAACAGGTACGACAAAGGTGAATAATTTCTGATTACTTTCAGTGAAACTTCCACAGAATGCTTGGAATGATTTTGGATTTGAGGTCGACAAGAGTTATTCCCCTTTATGGCGACTGAGGCCTCCTCCCATAGGGGACATCCCAATGTTACGACTGAAAACATGCACAATCTCCGTGTCCAGCACAGTGACCTCATTATCAAAGTGTTAAAATAATCCCACCTACTATAATATCAGGCAAGCAAATTAATAAATATGAAAAGTTCAACTTGGAACAATACATATGTATAAATCTAAATGCCTTGAAATAGAACTCAATCTGAATGGTCTAAAAAATCATATCAAATTCGAATTAAAAGCTCACAAAATTCTAATATCTAAAAGTAACATTAAAAATAAAATACAGATTAACACACAAAAACATCACTGGTTGCAAATTTAAAAATTAAAAGATATTAAATTTAACATCTTTCTAACCTAGATTTCCCCTGTCCTTGCTTTGTCCCACATGTCTTGTCCTCTGTCTTTTGTGTGCATTTGATTTTTGACTGTATACCTAATGTCACGAATACCATTTATTTGTTAATCATTTATTTATATATTAATCTGTGTAGTTGTGTAAGTGTATGTATGTTGTGTGTGTTTGTGTGTGTATTCTTTTTTCTCTCTGTATATAGGTACATGCTTTATTTATTCATAGTAATTTTTTAAAAAAAACTACTCTTAAGCTTTAGGAGCTTTAACAACAACCATGTACCATATGTGTTGTATTATGTCATGTACAAAATTTGAAAATGAATAAAAAATAAATTAAAAAAAATATAATATCAGGCGACCATCAATTGGACGGTTTAACCCACGCGAACGTTTCAAGTGAGATAACTCCCTCTTAACAACTATTAACAAAATTATAAAACTAAAGAACAAAATAAAATGAAGATATTCTCAATGAAACAATAGCCAGGGCCTCCAAAATAAACTTTTCAGTTGATACATTTTGATATAGGTACAGAGTTATTTATACATTAATCAATAATTTTATTATTTCTTATTTCCAGATCTTTATCCACATATCCTTGAAGTCGAAACAAGTTTTTACTGACGAACACATACACGTTTACCAGCCTCCAATACATCTACATCATCGGACCAACTCTCTTCCTTTATCGAAACCTATTTTATTTAAAAGAACCATTTTTAACTTGAGTTGTGCTACTTTGTTCAGAATTATTTGTCAGTTTCCACATCAAATGGAGTGTCCACGTCAATGACTCCAGATTCCGAAATGATTACGTCTGAGAACGGTTTGTCGCGGGCGTCCTTATCGACAGCAAGGTTTTCTATTTTTCTGACCACATCCATACCGTCCAGAATCTTCCCGAAAACAACATGCTTTCCGTCCAACCATTTGGTTGCTGTGCACGTGATGAAAAATTGGGATCCATTTGTGTCAACTCCTAAAACACAAATACATGTATTTGTAAATGTTATGAATTTGTGATTAAAAGTTATTATAATTAACATTAATAATTGATAATAATAAAATTACTAATTGTTCAACTTAAAAGGTAATTACAATAGCATCAATTTCACACTAACGCCAGGAAACGGAAATACCATTTGTACAAATAGTTACCATAGTCTGGCCAAGTAAGATTAACCCAGAGGTCCCAACGCTGACAATGTCTGAACACATGTATCTTAAGGGTATTTTAGAAATAAAGGTAAATAACAGAAGACATGGTCTGTACCTGCGTTGGCCATGCTGATCCATCCAGCTCCATAGTGGGCAAGTTTAAAGTTCTCATCGGCGAAATATTTCCCGTAAATACTCTTACTTCCGGTTCCGTCACCCGCGGAGAAATCTCCACCTGGTTGTAGAAAACAATCGAATTAGTACATTCCTTCAACGATAAATTTAAAATGTCAGTAAACAATAAACACAGAAATCTTGACAGGTTCCGGAAAGTTTGGATTCCGGTAAATGTAGTGGTTGCCTGTTGGATACAGATTTCACAATGTGACAAAATACTGTTATTTACACGTGCAAAACATGAGAGAAAATGATGAAGTCTTCTGCAAACCACTGTCTTTTCACAATTTCACAGTGCTCGATAACAACATACGGCATGAAGTCGCAATATTTTGCGACGTCAGCGTGACTTTAGTTTAAGCGTATATAGACAGATCAGCTGGTTCTTTTAGTGTTTTATTTTCTGATATCTAAACCCGAGGGGCCGTTTGATTTAAACATGTTCTATTAAAATGCTTTGTTCCTGTTGTTATTACGTCAAAAACATTTTAAGATATTCAGCACCAGAAAAAAACATTTAACCAAGCATTCAAGACTAATATGACGTCATCAAAATAATGACGTCAGAGAGAACGTACCTTGGATCATGAAGTCTTTAATGACACGGTGGAACTTGCTGCCTTTGTAGCCGTAACCATTAGCGTGACTGGCCAATTGGACGAAGTTCTCTGTTGTCAGGGGAGCAGTATCTCCAAACAGACCGAATACGATCCGCCCAGCCTCCTCGCCATCAATTGTGATGTCGAAATACACTTTATTTGTAATGTTCAAGTCACCTCCCTGTGTAATGGGAAAAACATCAGGATGACATTTACATAAAATAAAAAGAAGGCAAATCGTGTTTTTTTTTCTCTCCTTTGTAATTTATTCGAATAATTGCTTGAACCTGGATTGGAAGATTTGAGTACTGTCCATCGTTTAATTTGAAATATTTTTGCATGTGAATAATACTTTATTGATACTACAGACTTAAACATATCTCGTATTGATTCTATTTAATTAATTATATTAAGTAAAAATAGTTTTCGTGTGGTTGCCCATTGCTATACATGTTGGGCTTACTGGTCTCAATACGTATCTGGTACTTTTTATCATAAAAACTTGCTGTGGTCATGTATTGTGTGAGTAAGAACTCGGCGTGAAGTTTACCAGACCAAGCCAGACAGATGATCATCCTCCAAGGGTATTCACCGGGCAATGAGTCATGCAACAACAGTATACAGTTTAAAACGAGGGATGTTTTCTCTGGAAAAGAGAGAGAGAGGGATACCAGAAGTTATCATCGGAGACAGGAAAAACCAATGGATTACCTCCCTTTACCAATACACTACGCCTCTTTTTTCTTGCCATGCTAAATATTTAACTCATTCACCCCCGAAATTTCATCATGAACTATTCCAACCATTGAATGGGAAGAGTTCAAAAGTGTCTTCAGGAGTGATAGAGTTAACAATCACATAAAATAAGCATAATTATATCATCACGTGACTATTGTTACATTCGTATCTACCGAGTAGTAAGATACGTCATTGACAATAATATAGGTTTAATAATAGCATCATACTGTAATCTTTATACAGAAAATATTATAATGTACTTAAGCTAACAGCTATAATAGCACATAATTATGTATTCGTGTAGGGGGAAAATGTGTAGTTTTCAATAATCTAACGAGGCTTACAACAACAACATAGATCTGATAATTTGTTACAATTCAATTCAATTAAACTTTATTGCATTTTTCATCCAAACAAGATTACATTACAGATAAGCTTATGTTCGGACCTAAACTGATGTGTGCAGAACCCCTCTACTTTATACCAGACATTTTGGTGTTTTTTTTTTACCTAAAATTGATCTAAGAATTTACCAAAACCATTAAAAGGTCTAATATTACTCTGAATGCATCGGTTTATGTCCATACATAGCTGAACTGTTACAAATTCTCAAGTTCCGGTATCATTTACAGTGCTAGTGCGGAAACCGAAGCCGAACTATCTCTCTATTTAATGTCCCCGCCTGACACACTCGTTATACAGAGCTGCGGGATACACACCCCGCTGTCTTACAGTCCGGATATAAATATAAGTACACAGTGATGTCCTGACTGGTCACGGACAAAGGCGGGCCTGTAACTTACTTAACCCACTTGTGTGAAACACACGTGCACACATTTTTCTCACGCTACTCAGCGTCTTTGCACGCGTAGACTGGCCACGTATACAACTATGTGTACCATCTCCTCCCTCGGGCACGATTTTCGAAATATATACTGACTGGGTTTGCATATTGAGGAAATACAGCGAACAAGTTGAGGAGTAGCTTATGTGACATCAGTATTTTTATTTATAAATATAAGTAGAAACCATACAAGAGTTTATTCCATTTGGCAGTAGATATGAAATACATCATCTATGTTGCAGATTTCCACAAGTTCGTGTTTCACTTCTTATTTATAAGCATTTATAAACATTTTTATACGGCATTTTTTATATAGAATACTATATTCATTAACAAACTTTTTTGTTCTTAAAAATGCACAACCAGATAGTTTGGACGGTACATAACGTCTACTGATACCAAAGTTATCAAAACATTTTCAAAAAGTTTCAAACTTCACAATGTAAAGACAACATAGCAATTTGGATAATGATATGGATAATGCTATGTTACCTGTACAAATTTCAGAAGGGTCAGTCCAACGACAACCAGCATTAGTAAGACGTCCATGGTGTTCAACTTCAGACTTGAGAATATCAGCCTCTGCAATGCCACGTAGTAGATCTAAATGTGCCGAAAAGTAGAAACGTCTTGCCACGGGGTAAGTCGTAATATAGACGAGGTCCTAACTTACGGAGGGGGTATGAGCCTTAATGGGCCCCACAAAGGGGGGAATGTACGATAACACCAACACTGGTAGTGAATGTGCAAATTATAATTCTGACTTCCGTAATCTTTTTACTCTGAAACTGACACCCTCGGGGTTCCTCACACTAAGTCCCGCCCCCACAGTAACGGACAGTGGTATAGTAGTAACAGTAACACTCGAAGTTTATCAGTCACGCCTATAATGAGGTCACTTTTACCAAATATGTTTCCATTAAAGACACTCCGTGTCGTCTATAGACCCCATCTATAAAACACCTTTTTAACTAAATTATAATTTACCATAAAATAATTAAGCTGAGTTTATTTCCGATACAGGATATCTTCAGATCATCTACATCAGACCACGGAATTAGATTATAGAGGACCCCTGTTATCTAAGTCCGTGCTCAGACTCAACATATTACAACAATATATGTGACATTTTATACGGATCCTTGATATACCTCAAACCTGTGACTTATATGATAGGTCCCGTGTTTCCCAATTCTGTTCAAATTTATTTTCAAAAGCATTTCGGCTATTTCCCTTGTAAGTCCCAAAGGGCCATTCAATACAGTCCTATAAAAACGTAACCACATGTATGTAAGTAGTATGTACTTCCTGTGTCCGCATGCCATATGCAATACAATGTATATACACATACGCACGTGAGTCGACACGACATGGCCCACACTTACGCCTTTTGCGTGTTTCGAATTGTACATCTTGTTATTAATTAATAATTTAACGTTGCAAAATGTCTGATTATTTATTCAATTTGATTGACATCATAAGTAACTAACTTCTGAATTTCATCTCTTTTTGACATTGCTGTTTGTTAATCCTAGTCTATAGGTGGTTCTCAAATAATCGTCAAATCTATAACGCCGTCCCTCCCTGCTATCGTCGAGGAGGCACCCCGCCACGATTGTCCGGGTCCGTTGGATCTCTATGACGTCTTCTAATACTGATGTGTCACCTTGCATATTAATTAGTAAGAATCGCACTACACATCCGTATTTGACGCAACGTCAGTCTGAAAAAAAATTGTCTATGTTCTTTTCGAATGATACTGTGACCATTGATGAGTCACGCTTGGCAGTCCTGGAAGAATTCACGGATCAGCTGATGATGGTCCACAGGTAGACTGGCCACCGTCTCTAGAATATTGAATTATTAAGAAAAAAGTTTAACTATTTTTTTTTGATCACTTGGATGTC
>JAUMHH010034725.1:0-10208 GCA_032359455.1 Chlamys rubida
GGACAGGGACAGGGACAACAGGACATACGACTATCTAGATCTGCTGTAGGACAGGGACACGTACAACAGGACATATGACTATCTAGATCTGCTGTAGGACAGGGACAGGTACAACAGGACATATGACTATCTAGATCTGCTGTAGGACAGGGACAACAGGACATATGGCTGTCTAGATCTGCTGTAGGACAGGGACAACAGGACATACGGCTGTCTAGATCTGCTGTAGGACAGGGACAACAGGACATATGGCTGTCTAGATCTGCTGTAGGACAGGGACAGGGACAACAGGACATATGACTATCTAGATCTGCTGTAGGACAGGGACAGGGACAACAGGACATATGACTATCTAGATCTGCTGTAGGACAGGGACAACAGGACATACGGCTGTCTAGATCTGCTGTAGGACAGGGACAGGGACAACAGGACATACGACTATCTAGATCTGCTGTAGGACAGGGACACGTACAACAGGACATATGGCTGTCTAGATTTGCTGTAGGACAGGGACAGGGACAATCACAAATAAACCTACAGTTAAGGATGCGTAGGTATATCTACATGCTGTAATTAAATTACCATTATCTTGTTCCTTGCGATTGTATTCTGTGCAGGGACTCAATCCAACCCCTTCGTGTCTCTGACTCGGTGGCTTTGTTTCTGTGTTAGCACCCTCTCTGAAACAATCAAACAATGGCCACTATCAAGAACAAACAGTTCAAATTAGCTGAGAAACTAATTTTCAGGTTTCAAAGCATCTGTCGTAATGTGCAATACATTGTACACGTTATATTACAATATATTGTATTGTATGTACATGTATAAGTTTGATCTGCATTGTATGTACAATATGTATAGAAATTGTAGAAATTGTAATGGGTGAATGTACAATATGTATAGAAATTGTCAATGTCTCAAATAATTATGTAAATCCTAGCATAATCTTCAAAGGAATTCTATAACTCGCCCAAAGTCTCCCTTTTTACCTGTTCAAGAGTTCTCCGTCGCCCTGTGGTATGATTTCTCTGTCAACAACCCCCATCCCCTCCCCATATAGGGTATGATTTCTCTGTCACCTCTAGGATATGAATTGGATTGTATGCAGAAAAAAACAATACCATGACATTATAGGAACAATCAGATATGACGTCATAATCAGCTATTGACGGGATAGGTCATGTACAAATCAGGATAACAAACGGATAACTAATGCTGAAAAGTAATGATTTTAAAGGTTGTATTTAAATAAATTTGTATAAATGGAGCAAACGAGGAAACTACTACTGTCAGTGCTGATCAGCTAAGTTAGTAAGGGCGAATGCATTGTAATCTGAGGTCCAGGGTTTCGAATCGCAGTCATTGAATCAAAGTACTGAAAGTACTGAAAGCTAAGGCAAAAGGTAGACCAAGATATATATATATATTATTTTTGGAATGGGGAACAAAATAAAGACGAAGTTCCCTTTCATATTAAAGTTACAACCCTGACAAGATTATATTAAAAGTTACAACCCTGACAAGATTATATTAAAAGTTACAACCCTGACAAGATCATATTAAAAGTTACAACCCTGACAAGATCATATTAAAAGTTACAACCCTGACAAAATCATATTAAAAGTTACAACCCTGACAAGAACATATCAAAAGAACCCTAACGAGAACCAGAATTAGACCCAGTACGTATGTCTCCCTTCATTCGAAGGGGAGACATATGCATCATTAACATGTTGAAAATATCACACCAACAAGGTATGTAGACAGAAATATATTTACACTACCCAGATACAACTACAAACAGAAATATTGTGATAACATTGATATCATATATCCAGACTTCAGAAAAGGATTTTTAACACTTTTTGTGAAAAATTTTCATTTATTTGCTCATTTACGGCCATATGCATGAGCACCATTTAATTGAAGAACTTGAAATCTACTGTGTTACCAAAACAATCATCCCTGCCCACATTGGTATCAAATTTGATTGCCGAAAGCTTTTCTTTGCAGTGATCAGGGGAAGTGAAAAATGTCTGAAAGACATTTCTGCACTAGCTTGCTTCCATGTAAATTATAGTCATCCTTTTTTTTAGAAATGTCTTGCACTTGGAACACTGTTTAAGTAAAGAAGTCGATGATGTGGAATCAGGATGCAATAGGACAGGAAAGAAAATGGATACGCTATATATGCCCCCTTCCCAGCCCCTGTGACCTTGAATATAATTCAAGGTAATTCTTTTGAACAAATTTGGTAGCCATTTATCCCAGCATGTTACTGGCCAAATATCATCACCCTAACTAAGCATCTTGGTTATTCAAAAAAAGTTGTTTACATGGTTTAAAACATATTTGACCCCTGTGACCTTGAATATAAGTCAAGGTCATTCATTTGAACAAACGTGGTAGCCCTTCATCCCAGCATGTTACTGGCCAAATATAATCACCCTATAGGCCCCCTGGCTATTCAGAAAAAGTCATTAAAAGATTTTAACATATTCGACCCCTGTGACCTTGAAAATGGATGAAGGTAATTTATTTGAACAAAATTGGTAGCCCTTCATCCCAGCACACTACTGGCCAAATATCCTCCTCCTAGGCCTTTTGGTTACTGAGAAGAAGTTGTTTAAAGTAAAAAGTTGACGCCGGACAGACGGATGGACGACGGACAGACGGACGGGTGAGCTGATAATTCAAAAAAATGTGTATTAAATTTATTTCAGGAACAAGCTGGAACATGCAGTGTTGTATATCTGGTGTGATTTTGATGGGCACATATGGGGGTCTGGCTAGACAACATATCTTTTTATCAATGTAAATATTCTTTATATTTCTCAATGATAAAGAAAGTCAAATTTTAATTTTTATAAAAATGCCATTCGTATAAAATTTATTGATGCAATCTTACTTGTCCTTCTGTATTTGATTTCTTTAATTTAGTATCAAGAGTAATAATACGCTCACTTTTCTTTAACTTTACCACAATTAGCACTTTTCAAGCTTCAGTACTTTACAAAATAGCTTGAACATCTTCAATGACAGAATTTTGCACTTAGCCAATCACATTCATCATCTTCCAATAAATGCAGCACAGAGCCGGCCAGACAGCCTGACGGAGTGGGGACCAGAAGACAGGGCTGTACCATCCCTACGACTCATCAAACCAACGCCGAGGTCACACACCACACCAATACTGCAAGTGCATCTCCTTAATCTTGAAATTCTCAGTGCAAACAGGCTCTGGTGTACTTATAAACGTTCACTGAACACTCTTAATTAAGTTGTTATGTTGAAATATGAAGTCTCCCCATAATCAATGTTTCATCCTTACAACAGAATCAATATGAACATCTCTGCCAAGGGCTACACAGTTTAGGTTTCTCCATGGGTAAACCAATAACTAGCTGATGTTTAATACTTGTATGATAACCTTTAAACTTTACTGCCTGAGTACTGTAACAACATGCAAGTCAACTCAGTCCAATCTAATTAGACACTAGATCTATAGACTAGTAATATTTTAGTGCCGTAAACATCAAACTCAAAATTAGTTTCCACACCATATGAAAATACCACTCCCCTAAAACACTTAAATTCGTGACTGATTTCCTGTCTCTACAGCATTTCTGCTTTAATACACAATAATTATACATGAAAATAAAATGTGCCACCTTTTAAGTGTATCATATGACAGCAGATAATGAAGACAAAAATAGATTGCTTCATATGATTTCACATTTTATATACTCAAGGAACATAAAACTTTCCTCCAATAAATTATTCTCAAGCATCAACTTAACACTTTTATTCTAGTTTGAATTCACCTGTAACTTACTAGGTTTAGTGTTATTTTACATATAACTTAACACATTAGGTTTATTGTGATTTTAGTGTTATTTTACATATAACTTAACATATTAAGTTTATTGTGATTTTAGTGTTATTTTACTTGTAACTTAACACGTTAATTTAGTGTGAATTTACCTGTAATTAAGCCCATTAGTACTAGTGTTCGTGTGATTTTACCTGTAACTAAACACATTAATTCAGTGTCAATTTACCTGTAATTAAGCACATTGGGTTCAGTGATTTTTACCTGTAACTAAACACATTAGGTTTAGTGTGATATTTACTTGGAATATGTATTTCTTGATAACACTGCTAATTGTGGGTTTTTTAATGTTCCATAAAACACTCAACAACAGGCCCTCTCAGTATGGATCAAAGAAATCACTTGGACTAACTGACTTTGGCAAGAAAGATGTTCTTTTCAAATTGATACAAGATAAAATATTACCTCAAATATATATCCCTATTCATATATTCAATAAATTATTTCTGTAATTCTGTATGTTTGCCAAATTTTTATGATGATATCTTTATTTGAGGAAATTCTGTAACCTATGTTTGCCTTACTTTCCTGAAGGTTTTTTAATTTGAGGGAATTCTGTAACCTATGTTTGCCTTACTTTCCTGAAGGTTGTTTAATTTGAGGGAATTCTGCAACCTAATTCCAAAAGAAGGCACTAATGGAGTTAAGTGAAAGTATTAAGTGACTTTTCCTTGAAATTCAGTTATGCTTTTCCATAGAAAACCTTATGTTAAGAAATTCCTATAAGTTGAGAAAAAACATTCATATAACAGTTGAGGTGGAGGTTTGACAAAATTTGTCAGAATTATAAAACGGGGTCTTACCACCTGTACGGTTATTCAAAGTTTCATCAGCTGTTTTGGACAAGTACACTCTTTTAAAAGAAAAATTAAAAGATGGCAATGAATGTTACACAACAACATAAGTTCATCACTAGCTGTGGGTCCGGTGATCTCATAATGGTATGTAGACATTAATTATATACAGGAAGCAATCAGTAAACTTATCACTTGTCTGCATGTCAATTTGTGTTATATGCATGCACATGACAAAACAGTACAGCTCTATAATAAAAACGTAGTAGGAGAGACACGTTGGGATATTGTCAATGTCCTTAAAAACCTTCTCAGCATTTCAGATCTATTTTGAAATACGTGTACCTGGATTCACATTTGTCTGTTGAAGATGTCATTTCGTTACTTTGAAAATGTATTCATGGGGATTAGCTCAGAGGATAAAAATATCTTTTTCATTATTCACATTCCTATTTGGAGTTCTGACAAAGCCACTCAAATAGTTGAAATGTATATTACAGAAAATTAGGTTGTAAAGTTACAACTCAATTCAATGAACTGAAATTTCTTTTCTAGAAAATGTTACCAGCCATTTAAACCCACAATTCTCTTTGCACCAGCTTTTAGAACCAGACATAATTTAGTGAAAGTTGATACACAATTATCATCCCTAGACAGTTTTATTATGTCTGGCATACCACAGCTATGACCCTGAACCCAAAGTCAAGGTCAAATGGTTATTATTGCATGTCAATATCCTGTCCACTCCTCGGAAGTTGAACTCCCTGAATCATGTATCAAAGCTAGGTGAAGTTTAGCTGGAGCTGATGTATTGATCACCTCTCAATCTGACAAAAATCCTATTTCCACTGTCACACCCTATTAACAGGAAGCCACCCCTATCAAGTACTTGTGCAGTAACACAGAAATACAGGGACATTTAAGTGAGGGAGTTATTTGGAGAGTAAATCATCTCATCTGTCTTACATATCTTTAAATATTTTCTTTACGACGAAAGTATACCTTGGATATAAGTACACTATAATATATCTTTGGACAGAATTTTGGATTTCTCTAAAGTGAAAATTATCTCATGTTTATGATATATCCTGAAACTGTCTCCTTAAAATGAATTACAGTAACAGGTCATCTGAGATTGATATTTATTTGGTAACACAAGATCTCAGTAAATATACATAACTGATATTAAGATTTTTTACCTTTTCCACCACGCAGATATATACAACTGTACTTGATTAGAATTGAGTAATTTATTATATCATAGAAACAAATGTTCAGAAAAATATACTTTTATTGATGCATTGATCTATTTACAACAAATACAATTAAAAAAGTACCAATTTTCAGTATTCTAGAATAAACAACTATCATGAAATATTTCTACATTTTAAAAACTAACACAAAATATCTTCAGATTTAGAAAGCATATAACAAATCTCTAGTGTCCCAATTCTTACACTTGGTGCAGTCAGGCAAATCTTGTCTGTCCAGCCTCGTTGTTAGGATGGTTATTGTTTATATAGTCTTTCAAGTTTCATTGTTTGAGAAGTTGTAGATAATCTATTATACATCCAGCCTCATTAGTGAAAAAATAGTAGTCCTCCCTGCCTCATTGAGGTATAATATCTAATCTATCGTGTCCATTGCCTCATTGTTGGAGGTATAATAGCTAATCTATAGTTCCCATTGCCTCATTGTTGGAGGTATAATAGCTAATCTATAGTGTACATTGCCTCATTGTTGGAAGTGTAATAGCTAATTTATAGTGTCCATTGCCTCATTGTTGGAAGTGTAATAGCTAATCTATAGTGTCCATTGCCTCATTGTTGGAGGTATAATAGCTAATCTATAGTGTCCATTGCCTCATTGTTGGAGGTATAATAGCTAATTTATAGTGTCCATTGCCTCATTGTTGGAAGTGTTATAGCTAATCTATCGTGTCCATTGCCTCATTGTTGGAAGTGTAATAGCTAATCTATAGTGTCCATTACCTCATTGTTGGAGGTATAATAGCTAATTTATAGTGTCCCCATGCAGCCTCATTGCTCAAGGAGTTATTGCTAATCTATTAGATTCAACAGACTCATTGTTGTAAGGAGTTGTAACAAATTCTACAGACCCCTAGCTGTACTGGTGGACAAAAGATGGAGAAAATCTGGTAGCACCTCAGAGGAAGCTTTAGGGAGATTTGTTTTAAAACATCTAAGAAATAAAAGTGTTGAGATCAAGCTTCTCCTACAACCGTTTAACATCTCTACATTTCCAGCCAAATGATTATTTACATCCATGATTTCTGTTTGAGGTATTTTAGTGACTCGTCATTACTGGCCATTATTCTGCCAGGGCTGTAGCTATAACACTGTTGGTGAAGGCATTTTTATGGCATTTGGGAATCCTGTACCATACACAGCAACAAGGCCCGGCTTTGTGTAAATCCCTACCAAGGTATGCATGTAAAGCAACAGAAATAGGGCCCCATCTACGAAACTTTATGGCATACTTGAATGTTCCCCTGTGGTGCATTCGGGCAATTTACAGATGCAAATTCTTCTTTAATTGTATAAAATGTATATGTAGATATTTCCTAACACAATAATTCTTTATTGAATCAAAAGACAGGAAGTGGGCAGCAGTGATCGATGTTGGAGCTCCAGGACCTCTCAAAGAGCTAATTGCCAATGCCTCATTGCCAATAAGTTGGGGCTATGCCCCGTGTGCAGTGACATAGGTTAAGTACAACATGACAACTAGCACCGGGTTCGTGCTCTGTTGAAGCCAAACAAGTATAATCTGTTTACGTTTACAAAGCCCTGATCTCTGTGGTCACACTGCTACATTTACAAAGGTTTAATTTCCCATCTCTAACACTTGTAAGGGTGAGAAAAACATTTTAACAGAAAAAACCACCACACTAGAGCTGTAACAATTATATATTATAACTTCACCAAAACATCAAACCCATATATCATGAGAGGCAATTAGATGTAATTTACAAGGTAGTGGCTGACAACAGCGACAGATTACCATTGCAGTGATTTATGATTGCTTTCGTCTGTTGTCGGTGATGTGTAAACTCACTATTGATGTAATACAAAAAATGTTTCAATTGTAAAATTCCTTCATACATTCTACAGGCAAAATGATCTTCAGAATTTTTTTTTTAGAAATTATGAAACTTATTACAACAATGAACATTCTCGACATACAATATCTGCACCCATCTCACACTCTGGTGCACTTATATCGAAGTTAAACACATTTCTTCACATCAAAATTGACAGCATTTTACAGACATCTAATTTAATAATTGTAAATGAATCCAAAGTTTCTTTCTAATTCTATATGTAAGGTTTGTAGTTTTGGCACTGACTCAGACGGCTATATGTCAGATGTCTGTGTGTGACGCAGGTCACTTAGATCTACAGAACAGTGGACCATCACTGGTTTACGTCATCAAAACTCTCTAATAAATGTTAAGTTTATCTCATTTTGTATTTAAAAAAGAACACTTTAACTTCAATCATGAATTCATACCATTTGCCAATGTCTTATGTACCTACCCTAGTACTCTTTGAGTTATGAAATTCCATGTATTATGGGAAAAGAAAATAATCTCCTTTTCATTTAGTTCTGACATTTTTCCAAATGTAATTATTATTCACGTTTGCTGAGTTTGACAAAATGATATATTTCATGTTTAAGAAGTTGATCTATATTTGTTACCTAATAAATTGATTTTCGACTTACACTACCAATAAATTAAGTTTGTAACTGTTAGATTTTGTCTTACTCTCAGATGTGTAGTAGAAACTTTCATTCATAAATAAACATTTCAAAAGACTCTATAAAGCATTACTTACTTTCAAGAACAATACATTTTAAAAATGTTCATAGTTCTAACAAAATGAGAAAGAGACTACCAGTTAACCAGGTATTATCTTTAATATTCAACATATAATGCAATTGTGTAGTTTTAACAATATAAAGCTTATTTCTGAAAAATTGTATTTATGTGA
Source organism: Chlamys rubida (assembly GCA_032359455.1). NCBI lineage: Eukaryota > Metazoa > Mollusca > Bivalvia > Pectinida > Pectinidae > Chlamys > Chlamys rubida. The sequence goes on from JAUMHH010034725.1 coordinate 8,703, forward strand.
AGAAATTTGAAATTGTATTTCTGAAAATGAAACAGCCATGTAACAAAGTCGGTATGTAGAATTTAACTTTGCACAATTTGCTTCTGAAGACCTTTATAATATAAACTTTATTTGTTTTACAACAATTATGAAACAAGTTATTTCAACTTATATTAGTCACTCTTGTTGGCCCTGATGTTAGCGCACTTCGTGTGGGAGGAAACTGGAGTACCCGGGGAAAACCCACATGGTCGGGCAGGTGACCCAATACCTTTCCACATCCGATCGGGGAATCGAACCCCGGCCGCCTTGGTGAAAGGCAAGTGTGCTATCCACTGCACCACTCGTTACTCCCAGTTTGTTTTATATAACACGTAATGTGTGATACTCCCAGTTTGTTTTATATAACACGTAATGTGTGATACTCCCAGTTTGTTTTATATAACACGTAATGTGTGATATTTAGTGTCTACATCAGAGGAAACCTGTTAGTCCATAGGTTACATAGATAAGTAGGGGAGATCAGAACTATGCTGATATAACAATTGGCATGATTTGAATGTCCTTTGCTTTTTTAAAAAAAAATGACTAAGCAAAGTAGACTTTTTAATCAAATTATTAAAATCAATATATGTACACCTACAGTGGGATGGAAGCCCTTCAATTTTTTCATTAACTCCAAAATTTTCTTTTTTAATTTCCCTTTTCTTTTTTTATACGTTTCTTTTTGTACTTTCTTCCTGTTTTAGTAATTTCGTTTGTTTGTAGATAATCAGTTTTAGTAAAGTTATGTTTGTTTAATTTTATTTGCTTATTATAAATACTTTTTTTGTAAATAGTGATTTTTGCAGATTATTATTTCAGTCAAGGCAGATAGAGTACAAAATTTAAAAAGAATTTTATGTTTAAATGATATGAAACCACTTATATTACTTAATTAATCATCATCATTATAAAAAGACCTAATCTACATATCAGATAATTTCCATATCTTTTGTAAATTTCCATTTAAAATGAGATTCATGAAACAAGTCTATACATTTTTCATTTTAGCAAGCCCCTTGCCTTGGCCCCATCATCTGTTGACATGGCCTTCATAACCAGGCCTTGACTGTTGTCAGGATGTCCCACCCAAACAAACACACATATCATTTAGTAAGCTCCTCGTGAACAGAAACAAAAATCCATGAATTTCCGATGAAATGGGAACAAATTTACGATATCCCATGTCAAGAATTTTGCATATTTTGTGAAAACAAACTTTTCCAGTCAAAATATTAGTTATCTTCCCTATCATTTGTCTCCATTGTGACATCGTAATAAAATCTGGCAATCTCACACTTGTCAACCTTTAGAAATGTAATAAAATCTGGCAATCTCATACTTGTCAACCTTTAGAAATGTGATAAAATCTGGCAATCTCACACTTGTCAACCTATAGAAATGTAACAAAATCTGGCAATCTCATACTTGTCAACCTTTAGAAATGTGATAAAATCTGGCAATCTCACACTTGTCAACCTATAG